>JAIFKG010004209.1:0-12339 GCA_020351975.1 Phyllosticta ampelicida
CAGGAGGGAGGGTGCAACAATAAGAAGTGATCGGGGGGGGGGAGTGGTGGCGGTGCGGCAATGAGGTGGGTGCACAGGCAGTGAGTGGCGAGGTGCAGCTTACTTACCCTTGACCGCTGGAGCCGTCATGGCGAATGGGCGTGCTCGAGCACGAGAAACAGGATTGCCGTAAAGGGTGAGTAAAGGGAGATCAAGAGAAAGAATGGCAGCCTGGGAGATGAGATGTGCAAGTGAGGTGAGGACGTGAACGTGGGCGTGGGCGTGGACGTGGACGTGGACGGGTCAAAGGCACCGTCAACGGCCCTAAGCTTAACTGTGGCGCAAACTACCGGTCCGCGCTGCCTTGTCCGCGCTGCGGGGCACAATCGAACCGTAGCGTCACCGACTGCTCCCTGTCAACCAAGGTACAACGATTATATTCAATTTGGTCCAAAGCCACCACAAACTGTTCTCCTAAACCTGCTCGTTGACAAACAATCCGGCCATACCCATACCCGTGCCAATACACATGCTCGTCAGCAAAATCTTCTTCTTCTGTCGCCGGCACTCGCTCAGTCCAGTGACAATCTGCCTTGCTCCGGTACATCCTAACGGATGGCCTAATGCGATGGCTCCGCCCCTTGGATTCATCTTCTCATGCGGAATCTTGAGCGTCCTCAAACAGTAGACCGCCATTGATGCAAACGCCTCGTTGATTTCAATTACATCAACGTCGTCAATTGTAATGTTGAGCTTGCTCAACAGCTTAGGAACGGCAATGGTGGGGCCGATACCCATGATGCGCGGTGCCAGACCGGCGACAGTCGAAGAAACGTACTTTGCCAGGATGGGCTGACCGAGCTCCTCAGCCCTGGAGCGCTTCATGAGCAGCACTGCTGCAGCTCCGTCCGTCACCTGCGAAGAGTTGCCAGCGTGGCTTCGGTCGCCGTGCGGCAAGAAGGCGGGCTTGATTTTGGACAGGGACTCATAGGTCGTGCCGTATCTAGGGCCCTCGTCCTTTCTAAGAGTCACCTTCTTCTCCTCGCCCGTCTTTGGGTCCTTGACGCGGACCGTAATGGGCGCAATCTCCTCGTCAAACAGGCCAGCCTTTTGCGCAACCTCTGCCCGACGATACGACTCGGCCGCGTAACGGTCTTGCTCCTCCCTGGAAATGTTGAAGTCCTTGCCGACGTTCTCCGAGGTCTGGCCCATGGGTTGCATAGCATCCTGGGCCTCTTGCTCCTTGAGAATCTCGTCGAAGAAGGGCCTCTCCAGACGGTCACCCCCGGCCGTCATGGACTCGGCGCCCATGGCGATACCAATTTCAATATTGCCATTGGAAATTTGGTTGGCGATTTCTTGAACAGCCTTGAGACCGGAGCTGCAGAAGCGGTTGATCGAGTATCCGGCGGTCGTGTTGGGGAAACCGGCGCCCAACATGGCGGCGCGAACGTAGTAGGCTGCCTTTGCGTCGCTCACCTAAAGCACAGCTCGTCAGCCATATCACAAGTTTGTAGCTTCACTGGACGTACATTGCCGACGCAAATATCCTCGACCAATTGGGGGTCAATCTTCATTTGAGCCTTGACTTGCTCGAGCATCTTGAACATGATGCCATCGAGGGGTGTGTCCTTGAGGCCGCCCTTCTTACCCTTGCACAGGGGCGTCCGGATGGCAAGGGTAATGACAATGTCATCGGGGTTCTTCTGCGTGCTAGAACAAGCTCCGACGTCAGAAAAGCAAAGGACGCGACGCGAGAGAGCAAAGTAGAGGGCGACTCACATTTGCGACAGACCGCTACGACTAGGAGTCATGTGGGAGACGATGCTCTTCAATCTTTCGGCGGCCATGGCGACTGATGTGACGATTTAGAAGGAAGAGTCCAAAGCTTGGAGATGGTGTTGCTTGCGAGGATGGCGGAGCTTGATTTAACGGGAGGATTCGCGCTGGACCGAGGCTCCCGCTGCAAGTTGATCGACCTCGGGGCCGCCGGCTCGACGGACTTGGGGCGGTGGGCGGATAAGCTTCTCTCGACGGCGCGACTGGTCATGGAAGTAAGCGTCGCCATAATCAGCCAGGTCCCTACGCGGAGCGGCGCTTGAATGTACTGTAGGATGTGGAGTCCCCATGAGCAGACTGCGCGCTCGACCGATCGAGGTGAGGAGATCTGGGGCCCCGCGAAGACTGAGAACTGAGGGCCAGGGCTCAGGGCTAAGAGCTGAGAAATGGGAGTACAAACGGCGCGAGGCTCAAGAAACATGAACACCAAAGATACCTGATCTCGCTGATCTATGCACTCTTGTCGTTGAGCAATCGCCCATATCCAGATTTCAAGTCCTTTTCTCTTGCAGCCGTCAGAGGCCTTTTTCTTCCACCAACGAGTCTTTTAATCATGCATTTCCCTTGGTCCCACTTCATCTTTTTCTCCGAGCCTGATGTCTTTTTCTCCTCGACTTACTCCGAAGCCGGCCGTTGACTGAAAAAACTCACCGTGTTGCTCGACCGGTGCAGTTGGTATTAGCATGTGTGGCGTGTTGTTGAAGAAAAACTGGACTCCCTCCCCGAGACGGTGGAAATATCAACACCCAGCATCCATCTCATGCTTCCAATGTGAGGATCCAGGGAACTCTACCAAATCCGCAGAGCCCTGCACAGCTGCTCCAACTTCCTTTGTCGAGAGCATGTGGCAACCATGTAACCAGACGCCTCGTGGTCGGCCGTATAAGGCACTCGGCAATCGGCACGCTCTGTCCGCTACACATCGGCGAAAATGCTGAGACGCAACGTCATAGCACTCCTTCTACCATCACATCCACGCCGAGTGGCTATTCCGCACTCCCCGCGTTTTTCTCCCTGGATCCACTTCAAAATGTCGCTATCCCCTTCTGCCACTGCTGCTGCCACTCCTCACTGCTTCATGCGTATCCCAAGCAAGCCTTTGCCGCCATCGCAGCAGTCATGGCAGGATCCCGTCACGATGCCAGCACCACCACCTCGTCGGCCGCGAGCACCGTTTCCGACTCTTCGACTCACAGCGACCATACCCCACCTGTAATCCCTGGCGTATCAGCCGAACTGGAAAAAGTAGAAACGGCACAACTGGCTCCCCCAGCACGGCACCATTCAATAGGCCGCATCCAGTCACACGCCAACTCGGTCTTATCCACCGTCCGCTCACGACGGCCTATCCCGCCCTTCAGCCATCCCCTCGCTCACACCAAGACCGCGCCGGACGTCGTGGTCGACTTTGATGGCCCGGATGACCCGTACATGCCCCTCAATTGGCCCACCCGCAAGAAGGTTATGACCACTCTGCTGTACGGCCTCACCACCATGGGAGCCACTTGGGCCAGTAGCGTCTACTCTCCAGCCGTGGACCAGATATCCGACGAGTTCAACGTCGGCACGACCGTCGCCACGTTGGGAACCGCGTTGCTACTGTTTGGATTCGGCGTTGGGCCGTTGGTGTTTGCACCGCTATCCGAGGTCTATGGCAGAAAGTCTGCAGTGCTCGCTCCGTATTTCATAGCTGCCATCTTTTCTTTTGCAACAGCCACGGCCGAAGATTTTCAGACAGTCATGATTACGCGGTTTTTCTGCGGTGTCTTTGGCAGCGCGCCCATCACGAACACAGGTACGACCAATATGCTCTGGCAAATCACTTTACAAGGGCGACAGAAAAGATTGCAGTCATCGTATTGCCCGCGCACTTGATAACTCCCCATATACTCCTTTCTATGGAGTAAATCCTCTCTGCCTCGTTGCTAGCAGGAGCTTGCATGCTCCCTGCTTCACGGTCATCAGCCCAGACCGCCGAGAAGCCTAGGAGTCTTTGCATCTTTCGTCACTTCTTGCGCTTCTAGATACTTACTGATTGATACATTGCTACAGGCGGCGTGCTTGGAGATATTTGGTCAGCCAAAGAACGCGGGCTTGCCATGGTAGGCTATGCCATGGCCGTCGTTGGAGGTCCCACGCTGGGACCAATTGGTAAGCTCAGGGAAAACCGGCTCGTAAATATTGCGTTCTAGTCATGCTAATGGGATTTCGTCCAAAATAGCTGGCGGAGCGATCGTGCAAAGCTATCTCGGCTGGAGATGGACTGAATACGTAGGCCCCTCGGAACACCTCTTGCACGAACCACACAAACTCACACGGCCACTACCAGATAACCGGCATCTTCATGTTGTTCATCCTCACGCTGGACATCATCCTCCTCGACGAATCGTACCCGCCAGTTCTCCTCGTCTACAAAGCACGGCGGTTGCGGCACACAACGGGCAACTGGGCGCTGCACGCAAAGCACGAAGAATGGGACGTGAGCCTGCGCGAGCTGGCCCACTCGTACCTGGTCCGGCCCTTCCAGCTGCTCTTCACGCCCATCTGCTTTTGTGTCGCGCTGTACGCCTCGTTCGTCTACGGCATCCTGTACGCGCAGCTGGCGGCTTTTCCCGTCGTCTTCGAGGAGCAGCGCGGCTGGAACAAGGTCGTCGGCGCGCTGCCTTTCCTCGCCATCCTCACGGGCATCCTGATCGGCGCCGTCGCCAACATCTTCAACCAGACCTACTACTTCAAGAAGCTCTCGGCCAACAACTTCAAGCCTGTGCCCGAGGCCCGACTGCCGCCCATGATGCTTGGCAGTGTGTTCCTCGCCGCCGGCCTCTTCATCTTCGGCTGGACCGCCGACCCGCGCTTTCCCTGGATCGCCCCCGTCATCGGCTGCACCTGCGTCGGTATCGGCTTCTTCTGCATCTTCCAGTCTGCCCTCAACTACCTCGTCGACACGTTCCGCCAGTACGCCGCCTCGGCCATCGCCGCCAACACCTTTTTGCGCTCTATCTTGGCCGGCAGCTTCCCCTTGTTCATGACGCCCCTGCTGCATTCCGTTGGCGTCGATTGGGGCATCAGCATTTTTGGCTTTGTTGCCATTTCTTTGATTCCCATACCTTATCTGTTTTTCGTCTTTGGGCCGAGGATACGCGCGAGGGGCGCCTTTTCGAGAGACTCGACCAAGTAAGCGGGTTAACAATGATTACAGCTGGCCAATCAGGAAGAGCCGAGAGCGAGGGCTACGGTTGAGCACGCGCTGCCGGGTGGGGTCCCGGATTAAACTGTCGTCCAGGGCTTGGTTGGTTCCATTTCGTCCAACATCACCACGTCTCTCCGGATTAATGACAGGCCTTGGAGTTGAGCAATTCCTTTGCATTGCATCCAGTATAGACAGGGCACGAGAATTTGGTTGCAAGACACCTCCACGTGGAAAGGTACATGACAATCATAGAATAGTGAGTCGAAAGGATAGATTGCCTTTATCCATGCTGGTATGTCTCAGTACAGGGTAGGCCGAAAAAGGGGCCTCAATCTCAAGGCTCAATGTCAAGTCGTCGCCCGGCGCAGCGAGGATTTTGAACCACCAAAGGAGCGTGCGAGTATGCATCTAGGTGGCATTTAAGTGGTTTAGGGCGAGACGACTGGCGAATTTGAGCTCGCGAGAGCAGATCCTCGGATTGAGCACCCTTTTCCCACCTTGGAGTTGACATATCTTTGCAGCGCACCATCTATCAGTATCTTATCAGCCAGTAATGACGCGGGATAAGTTGAGCCTCCATTGCACGATTTTGAGCGGCACAGGCAATGAGCACGCAGCAATGGTTAGCACGAATTTAGCTCCACTCATCTAATCGTAATCATCCATCATGTACACAAAGTCTGACCAAAAAGGGGTAGCGGAAAACTGCAAGCAGCTTTTCAGCCTTCTTCCGCATCCATCTGACGAATGCGCCATGGAAAAGATCTATCACACACACACTCTGACCCATTAATGCTCGGTACCGGTTTGCTTGGGCACGAGAGGCTCGACGTTCCAAATGGCCTCGGCGTACTCGTCGATGCAACGATCCGACGAGAAGAAGCCCATGCGCGCCACGCTCGTAATGCACTTGGTCAGCCACTCGTCTTGGTTCTTGTAAGCCTCATCAATCAGCTCGTGCGTCTTGATGTAGCTGTTGAAATCGTCAGAGACCAGATAGTAGTCGCCGTGGTCCATGATGGAGCCCACGAGGTGCCCAAAGGCACCGGCGTCACCAAACATGCCGGATTTGATAGCGTCAAAGACTGCGGCAAGGTCAGGGTCAAGCTTGTATGACCCGTAGACGTGTGCGTGACGCAAGTCCTCAACATCTTCGGCCAAGTTTCCGAAGAGGAAGATGTTGTTTTCACCAATTTCGCGGGTGATTTCAATCTGAGGGCGCGTTAGTTCATTCGCAGGGGTATCTTGTCGAAAATGAAATTTCTCACGTTTGCTCCATCACAGGTGCCAATGATGAGTCCCCCGTTCAGTACGAACTTCATGTTGCTTGTACCGCTGGCTTCGGTGCCGGCGGTTGAGATGTGCTCGCTAATGTCCGAAGCAGGTGTAATGATCTCCGCCTTGCTGACATTGTAGTCCTCGATGAAGATGACTTTGAGGAGATCGCCAACATCAGGGTCGGCATTGACAACGCGACCAACTTCACAAACCAAGTGGATCACCGTCTTGGCCATCCAGTATCCAGGAGCTGCCTTGCCTCCAAAGATGGAAACGCGAGGCTGCAACTTCTTTTTCTCCTCGGGCTTCATCTTTTTGATTTGGAGGTAACGGTGAATCACACCAAAAATGTTAAGTTGCTGTCGCTTGTATTCGTGGATTCGCTTGACTTGAACATCAAACAGAGACGACGGGTTGACGCTGATGCCGGTCGTGTTCTTGATGTGCTTGGCAAGGCGAACCTTGTTGGCGTACTTGATCTCCTGGAACTCCTTGCGGAAGTCGGCATCGTCCACGAATGCCTCGAGCTTGTGTAGAAGAGTGAGATCCTTCAAGAATTCGTGGCCACCAAGCTTGGTTGAAATGAGCTCCGAGAGGCGGGGGTTGGCTTGGTGCAACCATCGGCGAGGGGTGATTCCGTTGGTGACGTTGGTGAACTTGTCTGGACCGTAAATGGCCACAAAGTCTTTAAAGATGGTGGTCTTGATGAGATCCGAGTGCAGCTCTGCCACACCGTTGACCTTGTGGGATCCAATGACGGCGAGGTATGCCATGCGCACCATCTGAGGTTGAGACTCCTCGACTATGGAAACTCTACGGAGCATGTCACGGTCCTTGGGGAAGTTGCGCTCAACAAACTGAAGGAATTGCAAGTTGATGTCGTAAATGATCTGAAGGTGGCGGGGCAGAAGGTATTGCATAAGCGGGACTGACCACTTCTCCAGCGCCTCGGGGAGGACAGTGTGGTTGGTGTAGCCAAACGTCTGCGTCACAATGTTCCAGGCCTCGTCCCAGTCCAAACCTTCGATATCCACGAGAATGCGCTGCAGCTCAGGGATGGCCAGGGTAGGATGAGTGTCGTTGAGCTGAATGGCAACCTGCGACGGGAAATCCTTCCACGCTCTCTTGGTCTTTTTGAAGCGGCGAACAATGTCATATAGCGAAGCAGCGCACCAAAAGTACTGTTGCTTCAAACGGAGCTCTTTGCCACGATCCAAGTTGTCGTTGGGGTACAGCACTGCTGAGATGGTCTCTGCTCTTTGCTGGTCTGCGACGGAGCTTTCATACTCTCCCGAGTTGAACTTCTGGAAGTCGAATTCACCGCTTGCAGCCTTGCTGCCCCACAGGCGCAAGTTGTTTGTGGTGGGGGTGTTGTGGCCAGGAACTGTGCAACGTTGGCACGAATCCACAAACTGTCAAGGATGGCTTACTTGGAACGTCGTACGCAACAGCCTGAACAATCTCACCACCTTCCCAAACGGCAACTTGCTTGCCACTGTCATCCCTGGGGCGGTAGTCAGACGAGGGCGTCGCTTTGAAAAGTTACAAACTCGACACTTACTGGTATTTGCGGACATTGCCGTGGAACTGAACGTCGACGGTGACATCGTGCCTGGCAAACTCCCAGGGATTAAAGTCCAGCCAATAATCGGGAACCTCGACCTGGTAGCCATCCACAATCTCCTGCTTGAAGATGCCATATCGGTAGCGCAGGCCGTAGCCCCACGCGGGGATGTTAAGCGAGGCCATGCTGTCGAGAAAGCAAGCAGCCAGACGACCAAGACCGCCGTTGCCCAAGGCGGCGTCATGCTCCTGGCTGATCACATCCTCGATGCGGAAACCCATCTCGTCGAGACCCTCTGTCAGGAGCCGGGTCAGCCGGGATCAGCAGCATCGGAAATAGGTGATTTTCCCTACTCTTGGCAACGTCCTTCTTTCCAACATTGAGCATGGCATTGTCAAGGGCGCGGCCCATGAGAAACTCGAGGGAGAGATCTGCGTGGGAATCAGCCTTCAGCCCTGTCTCAGGGTGGGCAGGTGTCTCACAATAGACGCGCTTCTGATCAGCAAACGTCTGCTCCTGCTGCGTCTTGTTCCAATCGATGATGAGACGGTCTCTAAAGGCCAGGGACGTGCCGGCATAGGTAGCGCTGGGACTCTACGGTAAGCACGGGACCAGGGCAAAAGCTTGCATCGGCGATTCCTTACAAGTCATCGCAGTTGTAGAGGGAGCGGGCGAGGGTGGTTTCGATATGGCGAATGGCCTCCCTCTTGAAAATTGGTCAGTGAATAGCATGGTATAACAAAAGACGCAGAGTGTGAGCACCTCGAATTCCTCCGTCGTCTCAAAGGGCTTTGGGGTCTGCAGCATCGGTGATTAGACACGACATGCAGGGAGGGGCCATCTTGCTGGGACGCACGAATTTGGTCCATCTTCGTGCCCATGTCAGTCAGCGCCATGTGCAGATGGAGCGGGAGATTTGGACGTACGCCTTTCGGGCGGGCTCAGGAATGGCGGCCTCGACAGCCTTGATCTCTGATGGGCCGAAACCAGTGACGGTCCTTTTGTGTTTGGGTCTGCTGAAGCCGGGGCCAACGGGGCCCTGTAGATCCGAGAGCGGGGCCCCCGTCGAAGGTCTCCGCTCGCGAGTTCCAGTCGACATGTTGGCAATGGATTCAAAGGGGAATTGGAGAGAGGGGATGAACAAGACTCTGCAAGGGGATGAGACGGGAGACCGAGGGCTTAAAAAGGAGGGGAAGACGAGGACGGCGTGCACATGGAGAGCAGCACTGGTCTTGCGAGCTGCCCTGGCTCCTGGCTCCTAGCTCTTCGCTCACTGCTCACTGCTGAGGAGAGCTAGGCTACCCTAGCGCCCCGCGTGCCGGTGCTTGCGGGCAGGCGGGGAAGCTCCAGAGACGGCCGGGAGGTGAGGGTGAGGTCGAACGAAGTAACGCTTCCATCACCTCAAACCTGCAACCAGCCTGCACTCTGACAGCACAAAGTCACGACCTTTCGTAACCGTCCCCACCCGACTCCCAGCTTTCTCGTCTGATATGATCGTGATGCAATCAATCTCCCGTACCTGTAGCCTGCCTCGCATGCGCCCCCCCTCCCCCATCGGTGAATGCGTAGAGTTTCCACTCAAGCAGATACAGGCAGGCCTGAAGCACTCTGGCCCCTTTTCATCACCATGTGGTCTTGGGTGCATGCATGCGGGGGATATTTTTTCCTTGGTATTCGACTACACACCACTCATGCAGCCAACCCCGTCCACCTGCCGTTGGCTGTATCAAACATGCCACTTATCCGCTCCCCCACCCCCTCCGCGCATCCCTCACAGTACTAGATGCTTTCCTTCCGCATGTGCCGACTGCGGTGCCTCCCGAGATTTGACATGACCTAGGATGCTGCCGCAAAAGCGAGCAGCTACAAAATTGGGGGTATCTCTGACTTGGCCGTGACCATGAAAAACGCCAGCGCCGGGCCATTCCCGATCCCGACGCCATGATGATGAGGTAAATAGCAGGAAAAGAGAAATTATTTTGAGCGTCACGCCACAAACTGTGACTCCACCGTAGATGCAGAGGGGCTGGGTTCCGGTGTCGTGATGCCATTGCACCACCTCGCGGAACCGCCGCCAAGCTGCAGCGGGGCTGGCCTGCTCTTCTCGGCCACAGGAGGAGCAGAAGCGGCTTTTTGGGCCATGAGCGCACCGGTGCGCTGCATGTTCCGAATCGAGTCCTGGACAAACTCGGGCGTAAACGAGAACAAGTCATAGTCCAGGTCGGCGAGGATGATGCGCTGGGTGGCGGACATTTGACGCGCGGTGAAGGCACTGTTGGAAACGTGCTGGGCCCAGTGTCTCAGCGAGACGTGCGAGTCGTCGAGATACGAGGCGGCAAGGGCAAGAGCAGCCAGCACCAGCAGCTCGGGCTCGGCGGACGAGGTAACGGCAGCTCCCAGCAGCGGTGCCGTCGTCACGGGGACTGGGGAAGCGGGAGGCGACGGCATAGAGGCGGGGACCGGCAACGATGCAGATGCAGAAGCCGGACCGCCGGCCGAGGCGGCGGCCGAAAGCAGGGCCTCGCGCCATCGTTTAGCGAAGCGCATGCTCAAGGCATCGAGAATGCAGGCTGCCAGGCCCAGGACCTCGAGCGGCAGATGGGTTCGTTCGAGGTAGGTTGTGATGGTCGACGTCGACGGCCGGCGGGCAGAGGCATTGGAAGGGGTGAGTTTGGCGAGGTGGGCGGCCGAGGCTGTTTGGTTGGAGTTAGTCCCGGTTGGAGGGAGGGTGCTAGCAGCTTGGAAGAGGCAGCAAAACGCACCTCTCAAGTCGTCGTTTGGTCGACGCCGAGCGGCGACCGGGCTCTCTGCCGCATGGGCACATGGACTGTCGACGGCGGGCTGTGGCGGAGTGGGCATGTTGGAGAGCGGTTCATAATTGGCAAAGTAGGCGTCAATGTCGATCGAGTCGATCGAGGCTCTGCGGGAGACAGCACTAGCCCCGGACGACCGAGGGCTCTGCATGATGGCGGTGGAATGATTCCAGGAGGAGGGCGGACTGGACCGAGGCCGGAGCCATTGGGGGTGTTGGGGTCATATATAGCATACGGGAGTAGTGGTCAGAGGGGGGCAGAGGAGGAGCCCCTAGTTAGATCGTTACCTTCAAGTTGGGTTAGCACGCAGCTCAGGGCAGAGGCAGAGGCAGAGGCAGAAGCAGAGCCAGAGAGGAAAGCCAGCGCATGGCTCCTGGCTCCTGGCTCCTGCCGCCCGACTAGCCGTTCGCGCTCACAGGTCGCTGGCTGCCCCATCTGACGTGACTGGCCTGATCCGAGCCAGCATCAATCGACCTGCAGGAGCAGCCGAAGACGAGGGCGGGGAGGAGACGAAAAAGAAGAAGACGACGAGGGTGACAGGCAAACGCTAGACGCGGATGCATCCACGAAGAATCATCTTACTCCAGCCTTTTTTCTCCTTGTCTTGCGCTCGTGAACTTGCTCTGGACGGTACGGCCCGACGTGTCAACATTGATCCGAGCCGAGCACTTTTGCATAGCTCTTCCATCTTGGTTCTCCTCCCTGGATGACCTCACGCCGGGCGTTTCATCGCCTGCCAGCCCCCCAGTCGGGAGCTTCCTCTCCCTCACTAAATAGTTATATTTCCAAGAGACTCGCTGGCTGTTGGGCTCTGCTCTTGGGCCCCCCCCCTCTACATGAACCTGCTGCATCAGCATCCCGCTGCCCGCTGGCCGGGCAGCCCGACGACCGTGGCCCTACGTCTCACGCCGCCCGCCGCCCTGCCTCACCGGTTGTTCGATGCTGCTTGTCGTCCACCTTCTGCTGCATCCTTCTCTGCCGTTGTGCCTGAGCTTGAGCATGAACCTCTCGCGGACCGTGTGCAGGGCCGCCAAGCAGCCTCGACGAGCCCCCGAATCCACCCCCTCTTCCCCTTTGGCTTAGTCTGCCCGGCGAGGGAGCTGACGTGCACCTCCGGTTCCAGACGAGCACTGGCAAACGGACGAACAGGTGCTTGATCCTCAGGGCAAGCCTACGCAGCCACACACGCGTGCTACTACTCCTGCACAAAAGTTTTGACCAGCTGTGCTACGCCAGGCTCAACGTCGGTCCAACACGCCGTCGCCCCCGTATTGTGCCCCATGACGCTTGCTGGATACGAATATTGAACAAGACGACCCTTTGGCCTGGCGTGGTGCTCGTCGTCGCTGATTCCGACAGCTCTTCTGCCCTACGAAACCATCGACGACCGTCTTGATGTGGATGGGTGCTTGTCGGCCTGCGCTTTGTGTTCCGATCCTATTTCTGTCCGTGTCCCCCTGCCGTCGTTGTAGGAGGGCATTCAGGCGCCGCCTCAAGGTCGCCAACCATTGCTCCACCGCTCAGCCACACACGACGGGCAATCGACACCACACACGCGACGCGACCTCTTTCTCTGACATGAAGCTTGCTTGGCTATTTATCCCCGAGCCCTCATTTTCACTCCTACGCACCGCCCTTTCTAATCTTTTTTTTTTCCCTTACCCACTCACCCTGTT
>JAIFKG010004254.1:0-13211 GCA_020351975.1 Phyllosticta ampelicida
GAGGAGGAGGAGGAGGAGGAGGAGCAGGGGGAGGGTAAAGAGAGAGGTGGGGAAACCATAGGTGCGAGCATGCAGAAATGATTGAGGACAGGAGGGGATGGCGAATGCTGGGAGTAGCGTTCCATGGGCGACCTGAAGAGGATCGCCGGCGCAAGGGACGCGGGCGTTTGTCGGTGATCAAAGCCAAGGCATCCCTGGGAGAGAACAAATGCTTGTTTGGGGATTGAAATGGCTAGCGTAGGAGATACGAGACTCGACGAAGGCTGGCTTGAAGAAAGCGGTTCAAACTTTTGCATATAACCATATTTGGGACGGCCAGTGGTTGTGGTTGATGCAGGGGTCCAGGAGATGCAGCCCCGGGTGACGTCTTGGCAACTTACTTAACGCTTGGTGATGCCACCACGATAAAGCTTCCCGCGGGCTACCCGCCATGTACATACGTCACCACCAACCACCAACTGCGAACTCCGCCGTGCCCGTTCTATTGTCCAAGCTGATCTAAGCGTGCTCCTAAGGCTACCCGTCCGTGTTATTCAGCTTGCTTTTTTGCCCGATACTCTCAAAGCCTGACCATACCCTCTCATTTCCACCTACGAGCACCCTCAACCACCAACAAAGTGCAGCACGAAAGACCACACGGCTCCCCCACGGCCTTACATTACGCAACCAAACCGTCACCATGGGTTCCTGGAGCTTCTCCTATTCCACCTCGTCCTTCATGTCGTGGTCGACGTCCACCTCGTCCACCTCGTCCAACTCCTCGCGCTCCAACAACGGCCAGCCCCAAATCCGCGGCCAAGCCTTCATGCACGAATCACATTCGAACCCCTCGGGCTCCGCCACGCGGACGACACGGCAAAACTTGGGCCAAGCGCCCATCCAAGAAACGCGTTTCTACGACGCACGAGGCCGCGAGCGCCTGCCCTACCACAGCCAAGGTCAAAACTATAATCACGGCTTCATCAGCGGTTTGCCTGGTCAACGCGGCCACAGGCAGCAGCAGCACCAGCAGCAACCGCATATTTCGCAGGGCCACGTTGAAGAGATAGATGATGAGGAAGATTACGATGTCGATGATGGATTCGAAGTCGAGGAGGTACTGGAGGAGCCGGTGCAGAATGGCCAAAAGAACCACAAGGCGTTCAAGCAGGGCGGTGCAAAGCCCTGAGTGTCTGGATGATGAGTGGGGTCGATCGGACGGCACGATCGCAATAATGATACACGACCTCACGAGGCTGGGTGTGTGATAATGATTCATGACCTCACGAGGCTGGTTGTGTGGAGTTCGAGTCGTTATTTAGTATACAAACATCAAAGTCTGCTGCGCAATAAATGCTTATGCTGGTTGGGGGTATCTGTCATGCGCTGTGCCTTCGCCGCCATGCCGAATATCAAAACATGCTCAGACGCCGTTTCTCCGTCCTAATGACCTGCCAAAACGCCCTCTCGTGTCCAACATCTTCCTCGTATTTTGTTTTGCTGCTTCTAATTTTTTCCATTTTTCTTTCAACGTGGCAGGGAGTTCAAGCTCTCATGCACACCCGCAGACGGGAGCAGGAGGATGTGAGCATTCAAGCCACCGCGCCAGCCACTAGCGCAACCGCCGCCGCGAGACCACCCGCACCAACGCCAAATCGCGCGCCCGCCCCACTACTGCTGGTTGGGGTGGCGGTTGCTGTATAGACGCCTGTCGGCTCGATGGTGCTACTGCGTCCGCTTGAAGTAACAACGCTGAGGCTGCTGCTGGCAGAACTAGGAAGCGGCGTCCCGGGCTTGCCTGCCGTGACTGTCGTCGCCGGTTGGTTATATTTGTCGCCGTCTTCGTACCAGGCGCCGCCGATGACTAATCCCTGACCCTGCAGCATCTTGTCGACTTGGTCGTTGGAGCAGGTTGCGTCGACAGCGCGGAGCCAGCAGATAGCGCTTTCGGTTGTCGACGGCACTTTGTTCGTATGCGTCGCATTCTGCGGTCCAGTGCTGCTGAATATGGTCTCGTTCGAAACAATCGCGCCTGTTGATAACTCTGTGCCATCGATGATGCGGGTGAAGAGGGTGAATGCCGTTTCTGGCTGATAAGCTGGCACCATATGGCCTGCGTCGTAGATTCGTGAAAAGCTCAAGTTGCCGTACTGTCGGACAGCACCGCCAACGTAGCTGCTGTTGACGACGAGTTCAGCGTATCCAGCTGCGGGAAAGCCTTCGGCGTAGGTAGGGACTCGCGATGCAAGCTCTAGCGATGCCTTTTCGCCTCCAACCCAGTTGCAAATGTAATCGGCGTCACCATAGATGAGAGCGATTCTGACGCCCGATTCCAGCAGGTACGCGAGGTCGTTGAGTGAATGAGATCTGATGGCGTCGCCAGTGGCTATGAATGCATCCTGTACCAGGTCGCTGGACTCTGTGTAGTTGACACGGGCTCCGATGCTTTCCTGCACACTCGCGTAGTTCAGATACTCCTGGTAATTACCGCTCGGTATCACTTCCGGGGTTTTGCGACGAATATCGTAGACGCTGTGGTTCTGGCTGAGGTACAAAACCTCGAGCTGGTTGCAGTGCATCAAAGCCTTATTGCACAGTAGATTTACCGTGTTGGAGTTGCCTTCAAGATTGGGATCGTAGATTTCAGAGGCATTTCGGCATGCCTTTATTTGATCCTCACAGCCGTCCGTTTGAGCCAAAAGATTGAGAAGGTTGAGTGTGTCTGTTGTGGAGTACAGATTCAAGCCATAGGTGTTGTTAGTGGGAAAGGTAGCACTCGATGAAGATTGGACAAGCTCGTCAACGAGCCCGTTGATGATTCCCAGAGTTGAAAGCTTAATCTCCAAGGTCGTTTCGGCTGGGAGAGTTCCATTTGCCCTCATAGCATTCTTCTTTTCAATCACGCTTGCAAAAGCTGGTCCGTATATTCCGCCGTAGCTTTCAAGGAACAAATTGACACCAGTAGCATCAACCACGGTACCATTGGATCTAGCGCCAGGGTTATACTGGGGAAAAGAGTCCAAGAAAGCCTGCAACAGGTGCCACATGGTATGAGCAGCGATTTCAGACGTGTTAGCCGTGTTAGCACTATTGTTGCTTGGGAAGGATCCATTCAAAAAGGAGTAGGCCGGTTGGTCGCTTGGGGCCTGCGCAGGCGGAAAGACGAAATCGCCCGTCAAGAGGTTCCGGGAGCCGTTCCTGATTATGTCATAAGAGAGTCCAACCTGGACTGGTTGGTCGATGAACAAGACATTCGAGCTTCGATCCCATCCCCACGTCCTGGCCTGGGTGCCATAGGATCCGTCCGACAGTTCGACTATTTGGCATGGTCCCGTCTCCTCGAACAAGCCAATCATGCTGCTACTTCCGGGTCCACCATTGAGCCTAAATCTACTCAGCCCTGTAAACCAAAGTCGCCAAGGTGGGTTGAAGTAGTTACCAAATAGTAAGGGGAGCTGTCGAGGCATTTTCTCTGGACTCGATGAACCAGAAGAATGTGTTGATTGGATAGTCTTGCTGCGCAGGAGCAAGCGTGTGCGGCGGTAGAGAGATGTAACCACTATACTGTTTTTGATAATCAAAAACAGTAGTGCAAGTACCCTGCGCAGGCGATTTGAAAGAAACAGTAATGTTGGGATTGGCCGGTGAGTGGGTGATGTTGGGAAAAGTCACAGTCGGCGGAAATTGCGCAGCAGAGAAGGAGAGCAGTTGAACCAAAGCGAGAACCAGAATCATGACGAACGGATAATACTGTCAAGAGGTCAGTCTTGCGACAAGTGACATTGTAGATACGGAAGGTTTGAGGATTGAATGCGGGGGCAACGAAGTTAAGCGACCGAGCAAGTAAAAGGTGACTAACGGGATGTTCAGGGAGCTCGAAGTGTACCGTTTTGCAACCTGGCGATGCCGGGCTGATGGCTCAAAGACAGCGCGGTGAAAGGAAGGTGGGCAGGAGACAGCGACGTTGCTCTCTCGCGACGCCCAGGCCGATGTGAAGAGAGCGCATCTGGACCTGCGGCGGTGAGGGTATAGAAGGTGAGCGAGCAAAGATGGATGGAAAGAAAGAGGCCGGGGAATCAATGCTGGAGAGAGGGGACTGGGAGCGTTGCGGGTAGGAATTGGATCGTGGGGGCGTCGGCTGCGGCTGCACGAACCACCAAACACCAAGACGCCGCCGCGACTGGAGCTGTGCGTCCTTGCGTCTTTACGAGTTGCCGTGCCACCACGCCTACGCCAGCTGGGATGTCGCCGACACGCCCGGGAGTCCCCTCGCTACGTGCATTAGAAGAAAAAGAATGAAGCGGTTGCGGGTGTTTTGCCGCCAGCCTTGCCCTATTCTGTAAATCCTACTTCGCATGCCTTTCTAGCAACCGTACCTGGAGCACACCAGCTGTTGCTCTGCAAGTCCTGACCCCTCAGAAGTTTTCGATCCTCGTGCCCACGTTTCGCTGGTCGGCCAGATTGACCAAGTCCCCGCCAACAACCACGTCCATCAGCCCGAGGCCGACAGACTTGTAAATGACGTTTCCCCGCTGGAGCCATTCCCCGAGCCCGCCATCCTTCTCTCCCGGCTTGTTTTCCTTGACTTCAATGCCACTACCATCCGTGCTCGATTGACTGTCAGTCATACCCTGCGCCTTCTCGGCCTCCAGCTTTTGCTTCTTAAGCATCACCAGCTCACCCAGCTCCACCAACTCGTGTCCCTCCAGCTTGGCTTGAATGACCTCCCCGGCTTCCCGCAAACACGCTTCGAGGCTGTCGACGACAATGGCTCCACCTTCCTTGGCATGCTTGTGAAAGTAGTGGCCATGCTGCGGCGCCACGGCCTGACGCAGCACGTCAGGATGCAATTCGCACATATGAGGCTTGTAGCTTCCGATCAAGGAAATATATCTGCCTTTTCTCCTCCCTTCGTGGTTTGTCAAGTAGCTTGCCGGGAACAATGGCTCTAGAGACGGCGTCGTCATGAAAATGGCCGACGAGGAGCGCACAGTTGATTTGAGGTAGCGCTCGTACTCAGTATGTGCTGGGGTGATGATTGCAGTCTGTGGGCGGTGGATTGGGTCGTTGAGACTGTTTTCAGGGTCGTACAGCCGCTGAATCAATCCTTTTGCTCTTTCAAAGGTGCGCGCGATGATGTTGAGATGGTGGATTTCGTCACCTCGGAGAATCAGCGCCAATCGCGCGTGCCAGTACGCTTGTTTGCCTGCTCCAAAGATGGTGACATCGTGAACGTTCTTTCGCTTCCGGAAAAGCATTGTCGACGCCAATGCTGTACGGAAGGCGGTAACCTCCTCAGCGTTGATGAGGGCGCGAGGAAAGCCATGAGTATCGAGCAACGTCAAAGAGCCTCGTGGCACCGAGAGATCATGACCTGAGCTGTCGGATGTCTTGGTCTGCGATGTAGCCGAAGTCGAAGTGTCTGGCAGAGTCACGATTTTGACACCCATGCCCTCATGACTGCTAGCCGGCATGAACAACGTGGTGGAGCCGTCCTTTCGCTTCATATGCGTTCTTTGAGGCTGATAGCTCGAGCAGCATTCATTCTCATCCGCCGCAGCTGTTGAGTAGTAGTGCAGTGCGTCGCCCAACGATTGTTGGATGTCGAGTACATCCTGCCGGGTTAGAGAATGTAGCAAAGTCCTGACCTCCGTGTCCGTTAGAATTGTCAGAGGCATTTCGTCAGTGAAGGTGTTAATTGTAGAGGCAGTTCTTTGTGCAACAGGAGTGGGCGAAATATAACCCAAGCTCAGTCACTGGGTTTCATAGAGCAGGTGGGGAACATGACGCAGGGCGCGAATCAACTCCGAGTAAGCGCGACTGATCCTCTGCTGTCAGCTGCCCCGATAACGGCTATGCTCCCGGCGCAAGCCATAAGATTCTATGCGTTTTTGCTACCTAGTACAGACGACACCACGGTTCCGGTGGCTTCTTTTTATTTCAATTGATACCGGCCGCGTAGGTGATCGAGAAAAACTTTCCGCGACACGCAAGAGCTTTCCTCTATAAGCATGTTGAACAACATGGCAGAAATAGGCAAGCCGAACAGCAGGGACACGATTCCCTTAGGTTGGTTGGGTTGCTCACTCTTAAGAACAGCTTTCACCAAGAGCAGTATGTTTTCATGCGCGCCAAGAGGGGTCATCGAATGCTTCCGCTCATTGTTTGAGAGTGCACGTAGCTCACATTCCTGTCGGGTGACCACCAACGCCCGCTAAACTGATTGGAAAACATGCCAATGACCCTTGATCCGTATCCATTTTGTGGTATCTTTTTGAACTGACAGCTTTTAGACCATTTAAATCTTGATTGCGTTCTCAACAGCCTTGCGCTTCTTCTCCTGCTTGGCGTTGGCCTTGAAGCCCATGATACCACCACCCCAGTGACGGCGGGTCTCCTCGGTCTTGGCAAGGTAGCCCTCCTTGATGGCGGAGACGACCTTGGAGAACTCGGCCTTGTCCTCGGCACGGGTCTCGGTGAGGGCGACGACGGCAGCGGTCTATTGACTGTTAGCGCAAGCTTCAAAGTTTTGCGCAAGATAATCTGTACCTTCTTGTGGACGAGCGTTCCGAGACGAGCTTTGCCCTTGATAATGGCGTAGGGGACACCCATCTTGCGGCAGAGGGCGGGAAGGAAGATGACCAACTCGATGGGGTCAACGTCGTTGGGGATGAGAACAAGGGAAGCCTTCTTGTTCTCAATCAGGCCAACGACGTGGTTAAGGCCGTACTTGACAGCGTAGGGCTTCTTAGAGACGTCCTCCTTCTTCTTGCCCTCAGCGATGGCGGTGGCTTCCTTGGTCAAACGCTCCTTTTTCTCAGCCTTGGTCTCAGGGCGATACTTGTTGAGGAGCTTGAGGGTCTGGGCCGCGGTGTTGCGGTCAAGGACCTGCTGGAACTGGGAGATCGCAGGGGGGACCTTCAGGCGGAGGTTGAGAATCTTCTTCTGGCGCTGAAGGCGAACGTACTCAGGCCACTTCACCATGCGCGAAAGGTTACGCTTGGGCTGGATGTCCTGACCGATGCCATAATTACGGGGACGCTTCTCGAGGAGAGGGTTCTGTCGCCTTGTCAATACACTGACGCTTAATTTGAAGGCTTAAGTTGACTTACCTTGGCCTGCTTCTTGGAGCCAGCCTTGCCCGACGAGAACGGCGCAGGGGCGGTCTTCTTTCCCGACTTAGGAGGCTGTCATTGAGACGAGAATCAGCACACTGATCCTTCATCTCTAAAGAGCGGAGACATTTCTGCACTCCATTGCTCAAGCCAAATCATCGCCAACGTCAAGCGGCCGAAACTGCTGACGAGACGGAAAATTGCTGCGACATGCGCTTCGGCTACAGAGGCAGCACAAAGACAACAGAGGTCGTGCAGACTTTATCCAGAGGATTCACTCTTAGAAGTAGCTTACCATTTCGTTTGTCGTTGAGCGGTCGTGGGACAGATGTCGTCGTCGATGAAGGAGGAGAAAGCAACCGAACCATGAAAGACTTTGTGTGGGTTTCGCACGGCCTCGCTTATTCTCAACGGGTTTAGCCTCTCTCACCGCCCGGAGCTCTCTAATCGCGATACTGCCAGCCGAAGGCTCACCGCCAGCGGAGGTGGCTCGTGTCTAATCGCCGCTGTGGTTCCTGCCCTTCGTCTCGATCACCCGCCGAACTGGAGCGAGCCGTTTTGTGTGCGCAACATTTGCGCTTTCAACTTGATACTCCACTGAACGCGACCTCGAATTACCCTTCCACGCGCTATGTCAGCTTTGGCTCACTCCTGAGCATTTAGTTCCGTCGACCCTGCGACGACATCACCGAGGCCCTCAAGCGCGTACTGCCCGCCCCAGCGAAGAGGGTCAACACGTCACAGAGCCCACCATGAAGCCGGCGAACATGAGAGAGTCTGGCGCTGCTCAGACAGCTCCAAGTCGACGTCAGTCAGCTCGCCAGCAGCGCACCACCACCACTCGTCCCACCAACTACTATGCTCGACCCTTCGGTCGCGGCACAATGGGAGCCGCCGATACTGCGTCGACCACCAACTCCGCGCCCGGCTTCTTCCCTGCCATCACACACTTTACCGACTCGATAACTGCTCTACCAAAAGAGGCTATGAAGCATTTTTCGATGCTCAAGGAAGTCGAGGCCAAGACCCACCAACCAGACCAAGATCTGCAGAACGTTGCCAGCGCCGTCGCTCGACTCCAAGCCCCCACACGCCGCGAAGCCCGACTCGCTGCTCGAAACGTAACGAATACGACCGGTAATAACAGTGCCAATGGCAGTATTGCTGGTTCCGTCGGGCACGACCAGACGCCCAGCAGCCAGCAGCAAGGAGCCGACCTCCTCGAAAGCGCCAACGAAGGAAACATCATGAGCGAGAAGGCCGTCATGGCTCGGCGAGAGCTATTCTTGCGTTTTCGCTACCACCTTTCGCAAATGTGCGCAATGCTCGATGAGAAGAATGCGGTTCTGTCGAGTGCCAATCAGACCATGGACAAGCAATTATCGCGCATGGACAGCTCGTTCCAGCACATTGACGAGGAGCTGAGCTTTGAAGCGAGATATGGCAGCTTCTCCCACTGGGCATACAAGGATGGTGACGAAAACAAAAAGAAGACGACAAATGAGCGCTCGAGGCGCGAGGTTGCTGCTGCTAATAACCTCGCTGCAGCGGCCGCTGCTGTTCACGAAGGAGACATTGCTGCCGCCAGCCGTAGCGAGGCACGGCGGGAGGCTGTCATGGCGAAGAATAAACGAGGGCCCCATCATTACGGAGTTCCTGACTTTGAGGACATTCGACCTCCCAAAAAGGCACCCACAAATCGCGGCAAGAAGGCAGCCCAACCACTTGGTCCTCCAGATGCGCGAAATTTTGGTCTGGGAATTGTCAATGGCCCGGAACAACCAACCAAGAGGCGCAAGACGGAAAAAGCAGCAGCCGTTGCCCCGGCCATGGAGCGTTCGCTCAGCGGGGCAATGAACAACGCACACACTGGCCGCGCAAGTCCCAGGGAGACTCCAACGGCAGAAACGACCAAGAAGAGACCCCGCACTGGGCCAGGACCTGGAGCAGCAAAGAAGAGGTATGACGACCCGAGTTGAAGTGCCACATCGAAGCTGACTTGTGTCCAAGGAACCAACATGTTGGCGCGCAATCCCCTCAAGCTCCATCTTCCCCTGTTGTTTCCAACTTTTCGGCCCTCCCATCCAACGGTCAACGTCCTCAATCAGCACGCGCACGTCAAAACTCGACAACCAATTCCGTCATCTCCAACTCGAATCCCCAAGACGTGGCTCGCAATCGCCCTGGCTCTTCGGCTTCTAACAGACCTGTCAACGGGACTGCGAATGCTACAGAAATTGAGCAAGGCGCGGGGTATACTGTGGTGGGACCTGCTCTTCCCGTCACGCAGGTACCCCTGGAGCCTGCCGCTGCTGGCAACGGGGCTCTGCCTGACCGCAGTAGCATGAAGCGAGAGGACACTGAAAATCAAGAAGGACCAGGCACCCCTGCACAAAGCATCGTGACGCGGGGGGCTGGACGTCAATCAAAAACAGCTACTCCAGTGCTTGGTGCTTTCCCGTCAGATGCGTCCATGGCTAGAAGTCGTAGCACACGCAACAACGGGAGCAGCCACGCGTCATCAGAGTCCAATGTACCTTTGACTTCCCATCCTACACAAAAACGATTGCACAAGAAGACAGGCGCAGTATTACAGGCGCGACCTCACAACATCGGCGACACAAGCGGAATGCCAGGCGAAGCATCTGGTCCAGATCTTGAAGATGAGGTTGCCGAGGAAGACGAGGATGGTGACCAGGAACGATTCTGCTACTGCAATGGAGTCTCTTACGGAGAGATGATTGGTTGCGACAATCCTAACTGTACAAGGCAGTGGTTCCACTACGCCTGTGTTGGCATCACAAAAGAGCCCAACAAGAAAGGTATGTGAACCTCCTCGGAAATTATGCTTACGAAGGCTAACTGCATCAGCGAGCTGGTACTGCAACGAGTGCAAAGAAAACATGAGGCGGTCCCGCCCAGGAACCGCTCATCGCTGATCGGCCGTTTAAAAGGCAACTAGACCACGGCTGGCCAAGAACAAAAGGCCTTTCAAAAAAGATCACTTCTGGTATGTCTAACGAGATGTTCATGATGATGTAAGAAACAGCATATCATGGGGGAAGCTGGACACGCACGACATTTCTTTTTACAGCGAAAAAAGAAAGAAAGAAAGAAATCAAAACGGGCTGGTTGGAGCGTAATGGGATCCTAGACGTCTGGCTTGAACATTTACCGCTGGGTTCAAGCACTGGAGTACGAGGATCATTCTCTCATTTCCCAGCGTTTCGATGCGTCTTGTCTGAAGGCACACGCGGATGGAAACGCTCTTATTCCGAGTCTAGCCTAATACCCAAATGCTGGAGCTTGCGCATGTTCGGCAGCAGCGGTGTTTGTGGCGCTCGTATGGATGGATGGACAGGACACGACTGTCTTGCGCTGTCCCTTTCGTCTTGTTTTTAATGACGACTTTTTTCAATTTACATTTGTCTTCAAATGGACTGGTGGATCAAGTGCGCCTCCTCATTCCCTTCCTTTTCAAGTCGATATCTGTCGATATCTGTTTGCTGTACGTTGGTCGCCAAAGGTCGGCGCCCTGGCACCGAAAGCGTGGATATCCCGCCAAATGTTGTGCAAAACAGAAGGTGCTCTAATTTCAGAGCCCTCCAGAAGGGGGACTGTAAATATTTTTGGCTTCTGGAACCTATATATTATTGTGACTTGGATGCACTGTCTCCAATGGAAAGCGGAGGACCAAGGCTTGGAGGGAAAGGGCGTAGCACTTGATCTTCGTTCCAAGCAGTGCATTACATTCCTGAAAATTTTCAAGAAACGCAATGGAGGCTTCGTCTTCATCTCCAACCAGTGTCCCTGAATCATATCATCCAACTTGTAATGGGAAGCCGGCTGTGTCGTTCAAGCCCTGGAATTTTCTTTCATTTGCTTTAATTCGCTGACAGCCTTGGCCGTACTCCACCCCTCGTCGAGGCCACGCAGCAGCAAGTCCTGTTCACTCTCAGGGGCCATGCCACCAGGGGCAGGAGGCCTCCTGTCTAGGTTGGTAGGAAACGGGTACCCCTCACCCACCGCAGCAACCAACGCCTTGGCCCTTTCTCCCAGCCCCTTTTCCGCGGCCACCTTCCTCATCTCCTCCCAGCACTTTTCCACCAACGGCAGAGAGTTGACCGTCTCCATCGGCTTGCCAAACGCCGAGCTGACCTGGATCAGATTGGCGCTGCGCTGCACATCCGTCGTCTGGTTCTCGCCCGCGGCGTGGAAAAGCGCCGGGTTGAAGAAGACGCCGTCACCTGTCTCCAACGACAAGCTGACCCAGCGGCTGTTGAAGTACTCGACGAATTCTGGACGGCGGTACGCGATGAAGCCTGGCGGAAACTGCTGGCTGAAGGGCAGGAAGCGGGTCGGGCCGCTTGCCAGTGGCATGTCGCTGTGCGCGACCGCGCCCTGCAGCGTCAGCAGCTGGCTGGCGACGTGCATGGAGCGGGGAAACGTGACGACGGAACCAGTCATCTGGAAGCCGAGGTGGTAGTCGCGGTGCACGACTTGTGGTGCGCCACCCGGCCGGACAATGTTGACTTGCGTGGTGATGCGGTAGGCGGGGCCGAGCCACGAGGCGCAAATGTGTGCCAGCCAAGGGTTGGAGTAGTACTCGGCGAAGGTGGATGGGTCGGCCAGGCCGTGCTTGGAGAAAGAATTCCAGATGCGCGAGTTGGCTGATGAGGCGGCAAAGTGATCGCCTTTGGCCGAGCTGTCTTCGGCGGCGATGATCCTGTCGTACACTTTGTTGACCCTTTCGATCAGTGATTGGGATGTGTAGAGGTGCTTGACGACAAAAACTCCGGGGCCTCGGAGCAAAACATGATTCCATTCGTCTTGGAGACAACTTATCGAAGATTTGTCGTCTAGGGGAAAAGAGAGGAGGTCGTAGCTTGGGATATTTTTCTTGACTGAGCTGGACAGCGGGTAGTCCTGTTTGCTGGTCTGCTGTTCGCACAGGGCGGCGAAATCCTTCAGAGATGGTTGTTCGTCTGCGCCGAAGATTCTTTTTGGTATAATTTTGCCGCTGCCATTGAGACCATACGTAGAGAATGTCGCCATCCTGAACGCCGTCCCAATCGCGGGAAGGGCAAACTGTTGATATTGGCGCAGTGGGCTTTCGGATGTCTGGGGTTTGAGAGTGGAGAAGGATGTGAACCGCGACAATGCTTACCAAATTCCGCTGTCGTCTTCTTGGTGCAGAGTCAGAAGATGGTGGAGTGAGTAGACGACGCCTATGTATTATGTGTTCTGAACGAGAGGAAGGAATACCCCGAGTGAGAGGTTGGTTCGCAAAATAGTTTCCAAGGCGGCGCTCGACCAAGTCCTGCGTGGAATCGTCGTCCCTCTGCCCCACCTTGCGTACAACGTATGGCCGCTCTTGCGTCTTTGGCTCTTGTTGGCTTCGGAAACCTCTTAGCGACGGCCCATCTGGCGCAAAATATCGCAACACTGTTCACAATGACTTGAGGGTTCCAGTATTCCATGTTGTGGATCATCCTGCCGATCATCCTCGGCCATCAGCCGTCTAACCGAGAGTTGAACTCTGTTGTGCTTGGCAACGAAACTAAGTGCTAAGGACTACATGCAGATATTGCCACTCCGTACGCTGACACCTGTTGGGTTAGCATTCCTTACAGACCAATCGCACACTGTCTTTCCTGCAAGCCCTGCAGGGAATACACATGGGCATGTTCTGGGCGGTGAGGCGCATCAAAATCAGCCAACCAACCACTTGTTATAACTTGGCACCGACGCATGTTTCTGTCATTGGTGGCTATAGGATGATGATGATGTTGTTGATGATGCATTTCATTCGTCGTCTCAGCTTGCGATAACGCCTGCTACGAACCTGATCTGTATGCCGCCGAAACCCACGCGCTAGATTCAACCTAGTTTCGTCGGGTTGTCTGATTGCAAAGGGGGCCTCTGTTGGCTCCTCGCTTCGCAGGAACCGACCGGGGTTCCAGCTTACTAGACTCCTTAAATGCAAGAACAATGCTTGGCCAGTCATAGGCTGTCCTACATGTAGCTAGTACATATATTTGGCGACACCTTCGCCTCGGCGCTTTAACAACGCGCCCATTGCTGCCACCGGGGCAAGGGGGGGATCAGGGGGATCAG
>JAIFKG010004261.1:0-10932 GCA_020351975.1 Phyllosticta ampelicida
CCCCCCCACCAACCGTTGCTTTCCACAGAAGTCCCGTACTCACCAGCGGCCAGCGTGTCCACGCATACACTCCAAAAAGACCAAATATCGCCACCCTCAGAAGGTTTGGAGCGGGCATCTACCTCCCTCTAGCCCTCAAACTAATACTGAAAACGCCTGCAGATCCGCGAAGCGGGGGGACGGACCCACCGCTGCCCCCCCAGGTGCAGAACTCGAGCTAGGCGAGAGGCTTGTTCTGGTACTTGGTGTTCTTGTTTTGGCTTACTTTCGGCCCAAAGCCCTCCAGGAGGTTGTAGACTTGGAAGGGTAGGGCTGGTGGATGATCAGGGAGGATTGGGCGTGCGCGGGGGATGGGTCGTTGGTGCCACATAGGGAGGTTCTGGTCATCGATGCGGTATGCGGATTTGGGGTGGGGATTTGGGTTGAAGTCCTGCCCTTTGCTGTGAATCCAATTCCAGCTCTCGTTGATGCATGTGCGCGGAATTGCTCGGTGTAGCAGCAGCGAGACCGGAAGCCCCTCCGCCTCAAACGTCCAGACGCCATGAGCGAACAGACCCACATATGCTCTGATTCCTAGCACTGTGTGCAGAGCCGAGCCAAATCGTTCCACTGCAGTGCGGGTGTTCTTATCTTCTTGATTAACCGCAGGCAGCATGGTGCAGATGCTACAGTTTGGGGTTTCGGACTGTCCCGCCCAAGGTCCCGGTGCACTTTGGGTCGTGGGGGGCGTTAGTCGGAGCAGAAGAGAAAGTTGAAGATTTGGAAGGTCGGAGGCAGACTGTCCGCAGCATGAAAGCGAGCGGCGATTTGGGCCATGTTAATTCCTGACCTGTAGGAATAAGAAAGAAGCAGAAAGGAGGTGGCCGTAAAAAACAAAGCAGAAGCTGTATTCAAACAGCTCCTTCCAGTCCAACACCGAAACCTTGCGTTGCTTCTATCACAACGATTCTCATCATGATGGTCCTTCGCTGCGATACCTTCACGAATTGCTGTCCAAGGCCGACAGGTCTCCGGTAAAGAAAAGTACAGTACGTTTACATCCGGCGAAGATGAAGAAGGTGTCCCTCAACTTGAAGAGTGTGCGTTTCAATCAGCTCGCTTCATGATTTGCTGCTCAGTTGATAGCAGGGACTAGTTGACTGAATCAAAACACCAATACCAAGGCTTCTGCCGAGTAGTATGAGTAGCTTACGCCAGGGCATCACCCGTGGGATCGAGCAATCACGGACTGTCGGCATGTTATCTACTCTAACGAACCTCAGCCGGATATCTCCCTGATCCCCAACCCAGAGTGTTCCCGTCCCGCAACAGTTGACCAGGTATCACGAACGTCTCGAACACGTCGGCTCTCTCCTCCACCAACATCAGCCCCCGCCTCGGTACTCAACGTAATCATGGTCATCACTTCGCGGAACCCGCGGAAGGATTATTGGGGCGCTTTGCTGGGACTGCCAGGTCTGGAGGGAAGCACGTCGCTGGTGCCTGCGCCGCACAGCGGACGGGAAGATGGCACCTTTTATTGCCGTTGCAGAGTCTTATAGAGACGAGGACGGAGTCATGATACCGCACGAAATGAGCTATGAGGATATGCCAGCGTGGCACTAGGTTGGAATCCCATCGTGGCCGAAAGAGGTGCCGCTACCTATGCTTTTTGAGACTGGAGTTTCTGATAGCACGATGGAACTTTACTTGGCTTTATAGAGGGATGAGGACTCCTCTCTTTTCTAGCAACATTCCGCACAAGCTTATCGAACCAATCAAGATTTTGGATTCGCATAACCGGAGGGAAATAGATCTACGGAAAAAGCATGGCGTGAAAACGCTAAAAAGCGGCATATGGAAGCGTGAATATCTTTCTTTCCGGGAATTCCCCTGAAAGGGATCGATGGTCAACGAACGCAACTGCCGAGCCACATAATGCTTTGCCCTTTGCTCACCGAGCACTGCCCAATCGCAAGAGAGTTTGTCTCCGCTCCGTCAACTTGCCAATCCAGGCGCATGATAGGCGCTCACACCCCCCTTTTTGGAGAGGTTCTGTCGTGTGAATACCGCACCAAGCAAAGCGTAGCTCGAGCCAGCCGCCAGTCTTTCAAGGTCGAATGTCCCCGGAAGAAGATACAATTGAGGCCGACTCTGATTGTCTTGCTGGCCATCTGATTATGGTTAGACGTCGCCACCACACGATATCATGAGATCTGGCAGTCAGCCATGGCTGCTCTCAACTGAACCCAGGGCCACAACCAGCAATTACATTTGCGCACTCAGAGAGATCGGGGCTACCAAAATCTTATGGGTGCTGGTGGAGCGTCTCTAAGAGAGAGGCGCTGCGTGTAGAAAAACGTAGCCGGGAACCCCAGCTACTGTATACCTTCAGCATCTGCCTCAACGCTTGCGAGGAGAAGTGAAAGACCAGGGACTAGCTTCTTGCGACCTCTTTCGCATGCTTGAGGTGGCTACCGCATCAGCTGGCTGTTGCATCCGCTTTACGCACCTTCCTCGCGCAATGCCCCCTTCAGTCCGGTGTAACCTTTTTCGAACGACGCAAGTGGACAGTGTTCCAGCTCTCACATCCAGAGCGGAAGGAGTACGGGTCCTTTCGTGTGCCTGTGGAGCTGTGATACTGCGTGCCGTCCCATATTCCCAGCAGACGTTTCGTCTGTGGTTCGGCTGGAGTTCTAGGACCTCGAAACCATCGGGTATGCCAGTATCAGAGTGCTCTTCCCGCCAGTGTCTGGCCATGGAAACCATCTTTCTTCTGTCCGTAGAGAGCAGTGCCACTGCCAATCTTTGAACAACTACCAAGGATCCCCATTCTCGGAAAATGACGATCGGAATGTCAACGGCCGGCGCCAGCAAAACGAGACGAAGGGCCGTCCTGGTTAGGAAAGAAAGAAGTTGGTGACATGCCATGATAGCAACCGTCATGTCCCACCGTTCGAGAGCTTTGGAAAATAGCCGACAGAACAGAAGGACCAAAAAGTTTGCTTGAGTATCTGGGTTTCCTCCAGTCTCATGCTTCGAGGATTTGGTGAAGGGCAGGAGAGCCGATGGCCCATGTCTCGAGGAAGGGGTTATCTTTGCTGCTTCCATGTGTCGGTCGACGGTAGGGCATGTGTCAACAGACCTCCTGGACCAGCAGCACGTCAGCAGACCAACCACGCCAACGTCCACTTTTTGATTTCCGCACGCAGGCCTCTCAGCTCCGATATAAAAACCCTCTGGAGCGAGGCCGGGGTGTGTTCACAAGCGGCACGGTCCTTGCGTGTTTGAAGCACTTCGACATCCGCACGGCCTGGAGAACGAGTACACTTTTGCGTGCGCCTGTCGAATTCGAGCAGTTACAAAGAGCCAGTTCCCATCTTTTCCCGTGGTGTCCTCGTTTGCAGTACTGCATGCAGGTCGTCTGTATTCCGCACAGATCAGGGTCACCATGGCTTTACAAGGAAGGATCATACCACGTAGCATGCCAATTTCGAATTCGTGAACAAAACCAAGGTGGAGCCCGGAAAGAAATTTCTGCACAAGAGCTGGTAGCAGCTCGTCACCTTATATTGACGCTCTGCGGTCACGCATGTCGTCCACGACATGTAAGAGGGGGGGGGGCGTCGTCGTTGCAGTGTGAAGAAGAGCATCATCACCTTGCAGGGACGTCACATGAGCAGTTTGTGAGGACAGGAGGCCGAGGAGGAAAGAGAAGCACAAAGTACCTTTGATGAAATGTCATCCTGGCAGTTGAAACTTTGTGTTCGTAGGCAAGCCACGGAAAAGCAGGCCGCTGACGCCGAGAAGAACCGAGGGTGTCGACGCCTCTTTTATAGGCAGAATCCAAGAGATTGAGTGTGACATTCCTGTCATAGCTAGCATGTGATATGCTTGTTGCGGAGTCGAAGTTGGCCCTGATCACCACATACAGCATCCAAGGCAAATGCCCCACTGACACCGCTTTTGTCCATTCATCTAACCAGGTCGATGGATCGCTTCGTACCGAGCCAAACGACCATATTGCCTCAGCTGCCACTCTTCCGTATAACCTTCCTCGCCCTCCCAATTTCAATCTCCAGCTCGCGCATCTCCGCCGCCAGATTCAGCGTGCTCGGGACCGACCCCTCGACCGCAGCCACGAAGCTGCCCTGCGCGCTCCGCAGCGCCTGCGGCACGAGAATGCCGAACCAGCGGAGCGGGTCGCGCTGCTGCTGTCTCTTCTGTTGGTTGTTTTTGCGGTCTTGCTCCTTGTCATCTGCTTCTGATTCCGACGAGGTTTTGGCGGTGCTGGTGGCGGCATGTTCGGTGAAGACGGCGGGGGCATGGGGCGAGGGCGTAGAAGGCTTGACGTCTTGAGCTCGCGGCGAGTCTGGCAGCGGCGTGGGATATTTGGATTCGGGATCAGTGGGGACTGAAGGCGCACCGGATTTGGTAGCAGGTGTGCCGCCTTCTTTTTGCGATGGGGTGGAGCTGTCCTGCGGGCTGGCGGACAGTGCGATGGATACGCAAGGTTTGGCGTCATCTTGTTCGTCAATGGTCCTGGCATATCAAGCATAAGCAAACGAGGCCTGTGGAGGCTATCACTCGATTGGAGAGGCGAGAACTCATACACAGTCCGCAGCGCTTGCATGCGCTCGTCGTAGAAATCTTGGCCATATCTTGTGCGATTCGGAGCGTTGAAATTGGCCTTTGCGAGTTGGATATATCCCTAGTTCTCCATCAATTCGAATCTTTCACTTCATCGGAAACGGGGCCCATCGTACCGCAGAAAGCTCTCCCGACAGCTGTTCACGCGCGCGCGTGTATTGGTCCAACAGCGTCAAGTAGCGCTTGAGCAGTCCATCTAGCTTCTCGACTAGCTCCTCGTTCGCCGCAAGACCGACGTGCCTGGGCTGTATGCGCGTTGGAGGCATTGTCTGCGTGTCGACCATTTTCGCTGTAGTGGGCGGTAGATTGGCGCGGAGCGGAGAAGAATGAAGCTCGAGAGGACACAAGCAAGCAACGGGATGACGCAGGATCCGAGCTCAGCCCTGAAGATCCCTGCAGCTCCAACCTTCGGTACAACGACGTCTGCTCTCCCCGCGCCATCCTCGATCATGCATTTGCCGTCACCGATGGCCACCATGAAGAAACCGCCCTCGCTGCTGCGACAATTCCTACGCAGCAGCTCAAGCCCAATGGCCAGGCCCCGCGTTGGCGGCTATGCGTCTATCCATAACGCCGCAGCACCCATGAGAAGGACGCAAACTATCACGAAATCATGGCGCTGCCCGCAATGCGTCCAACAGCGCGCTATGAGATTTCCAAGACGGCCGCACCAGCAGCGGCGCTTCCAGAGCTCCAATTCGAATGGCTCAGGTAACAGCCCGCAGCCCGCTGACGACCCGTCCTTCGTGTCCATCGTCGACCAGCCGGCGACGTTGGTAAAGACCGGGCGGCGGCATGGACCAGGCTTGATAATTCTGGGTAACTCCTCCGCCGAGTAACTTGGCCAAACCACTCCCCGCTCATCCGCCACAGCACTCATCCCCATAACGGCCTTTGCCCTCGGGACGTGGCAAGTGCAGCGACTGGGCTGGAAGACGGAGCTCGTCGCGCTGCTCGAGGATCGCCTGATCCAACCGCCGCTGCCGCTGCCGCCGCGCGTCGACCCGGAAGCAATCTCCTCGTTCGACTACCGCCGCGTCTTTGCCCGCGGTCGCCTGCGCCACGACAAGGAGATGCTCGTCGGCCCACGCCTGCGCGACGGCGATGACGGCTACCTCGTCTTCACGCCGCTCGAGCGCGATCCGGACGGCGTGGATGCGCAGGGGCGCCCGACAAGCGTGTTGGTGTGTCGCGGGTGGGTGAGTAAGAACAAGAGGGAGCAGGCGGCGCGGAAGGCGGATGAGGCGCTGCCGCAGGGAGAGGTGGTGATTGAGGGACTACTGAGGCAGCCGTGGAAAAAGAATTACTTCACGCCAGACAACCACCCCGAGCGTGGCGAGTGGTATTTTGCCGATGTGGAAGAGATGGCCAAGGCCGCGGGAACGCAGCCCGTGTGGATCGAAGAGACGTTAAGTACGATTTCTTGTTTTGAGACTTTGATGAGATGGGACTGATTGGTCACAGAGCCCGACTACATTGTTGCAATGGACAGAGCGCAGAAGGGCGTCCCAATCGGGCGACCGGCAGAGGTCAATGTGCGCAACAACCACCTGCAGTATATCTTCACATGGTGCGCGCTTGCTTTGAAATATCGATTGAAATGCCTCGCTAACGCTGTATTGCCAGGTACTCGCTCTCCCTCGCAACGTCCGTGATGCTGTGGATGGTGGTAAAAAAGCCCGTCTCCAAAATCGGCAGGCGTGTGCGGCAGAGCAGGGAGTGGTAGGTTTGTAGAACCAGAAAAAGCGATATCAGCAGAAATGTCTAGGTGAAGAGCAAAAAAGACGGAGACATTATGTCTCTATCGTCTCGTCCCCCTCCTCGATCGTGTCCAGCTTGCGTTTCCTTGGTTTGCGCTTGGGGGCTGCTCGAGGCATGCGGACGTTTTGCAGGAGTTCTCGCGGCAGGTATTTCTGCGCCAAAGAAAATAGGGTCGATGTCGAGCTGAGCTTGCGCTGCCTATCATGCCGTTAGATTAAAGATCAAAAGACGCCAGAACTCTGCGCACCTTCTCATGAGCATGACGACGTCAGCCTCCTCAATCGTCTTGCGCCCCGCATGACTTGCGTAGCTCGCCAAATCCTCGCCAGCTTGCTCAAAAAACCAGTCCGAAGCCGTGCCAATCGCTTCGAGCGTGTCTTTACTCAGCCTGGCGGATGGGCCGCCGTGAACACGCGCAAAACCCGTCGCAAGGCGCTTGACAACGCTGTTGGGCAGCGACGGATACTCGCGTCCAAACTGGGATATTTTGAGCTCCTTGCCTCTGCCGCGTTTCTTTGTCTTCTCGGTTGGTTGAGGGGAGTCTTGCTGCGGCCGCGATGGACCGGCTTCGTCTGCGTCGCTTTCGAAGCCCCCTTGGTCATCCTCGAGCTCCTCGTCTAGAGCCATGATTGGTTCGTCCTCAGGTAACACGTCGTTTTCTGCCCCTGAAATTGCGGCTTCGTCTTGCTCTTCAATGCTGTCTTGGGTTCGGCTCAGATTGGCCAGAAGCGAACGGCGGGCAGGAGGGATGGCGAATCTAAATGTCGGTTCATCATCCGACTGATCCTCGGGAATGTTGATGTCGCTGGCCCGTGAGCGCCGTCGGGATGCCAGTAGGTCGCGGAGCTCCTGAGTGGTGTTCTCGCTGCAATGTGTTAGACCAACCGGCCCACGAGATATCAAGATGACGTACTCTTCAAATCGACGAGTTTCCTCATCCAAAACATCTTGTTCTGCGTCGTCACCAAACGCAAAAGTGGCATCGCCTTCGACCAACTCTTCTCCCTCTCCTAGCGCATCCAACTCTCCGAACCTCTCGCTCAACCTTAACCTGCCGAAGCTAGTTCTCGATAGCCGGGGTCGGATTGGATCCTCGCTGTAGGCGCGGCGACCCCCCTCGATGGACATTTGCGTGACATCGCCATCCATATCGTCCAGGGCCAGTGAGAGCCTTGGCGGCGCTTCATGGAAGGAGTCGTCCTCGTCTTCATGCAACGGCATAGACAGCCTCGGCCGAGGGAGGTCGGGCTCATCTTCCAAATCATCATGTCTGGGCTTCGTGGTTCTGACTTCGGCGAGTGGCGACGGCTGGACCGGCTGTGAAGTTCCTGCGAGACCTGCATTCCTCAGTCAGTGCTGCTTGCGCCGCCTGCTGTTGAGACTCACGCCTGCTCAATGCGCGCAAAAAGTCACGCGGTGTTTCGCGTTGTTGGACGCCGCTCCGTCGCCTGTTTCTTCCGCCCGAAGCCGCCAAAGCGGCATCACGGCGAGCCCGGAGAGCGCGTATCGCATGAGGTGTTGTCGGCGGTCCGACGCGGCGAGGGACTGGAAACTGGCGAGCTCGCGGAGTGCGCTGCTGCGTCCGTGGAGTTCGGCCTGGGGTGGGGTCGGCGCTCAAAGCGCGGCGGCGGGGTGTTGCAGTCGATGTTTGCCGGAGACTCTGCGACAGTTGGCGTAGCTGGAATTACGTCAGTCGGGACGAGGGCGGCGGAGTTGTGTAGGTACGTTGGAATATGGAGTCGCCTCCTGCTCGCCAGCAGCCGGCTGGTGGGCTTCGGAGTTTCGAGGAGTGACTCTGGATTTTTTGGATGGCGGCTCTGTCATGTTTGTCTGTCGGCCCTGGGTCACTGGTTGGAAGAGAGAGGTGTCTTGACTTCGCGTCGCTGCTTGTCGTCAACCTGGGGGAACGCGTAGCGCTGCCGATAAGATAAGCGCGCCGAGCCGCGACCATGCTGGGATTTTTTCGTTGGCGTCAGTTCCCCCCGCAAAACATCACACGATTCACACGCACAAAATGTCGGACTCTGAGGATGGCGCCGGCGTTCCGCTACTCGAGCCCATTTCAGGCTCCCCAGCACCCGAAATAGGGGGCAAGAGGAAGAGAGAGGAAGAAGAGGCAAAGCACAGCAAAAGAGCAAAGCGCAGAAAAAACAAGAAACCAAAAGACGTTGATGATGAGGGCCTCGACGAGGAAAAGCGACTGAATCGATCCGTTGGCCGCATGGATAGCCGGTTGCTGGCGGACTACATGGCTCAGCGGACCAGGCGGTTTGAGCCAGACCTCAGCATGGTCGAACTTGAAGACCGCTTCGTACCAGGTAGGTCGGACGTTGGAACGTTTTGGGCGGCTGCATCGTGGCGTCAGTCGCTTTTGAAAGTCGCTGACTCAATCTAGAAAGGGCGATTCGCGACACCAGTGGCTGGGATAGCGAGCGCACCCTCGACCTTCTTCCAGCGTTTGTGGAAAAGTTCTCAGCAGGAGACCTCAAGAAGACGCCCAAGAGCAACGGAGCGCCGCACACGATTGTTGTTGCGGCGTCGGGCATCCGAGCGGCGGATGTAACTAGGCATGTTTCTCGTATTTCCGAACAGGCACTAGGAGGTTTCTAATTGCTAGCAGAGGATTGAGGAAATTTGAAGAAAAGGGAACCAAGGTGGCCAAGCTCTTCGCCAAGCACATTAAGCTCAAAGAGGCGATCGAGAGCTGCAAGAGGCTAAAGTAAGCACTACTTTGAAGCTGTCCGGCGGATCACTGATGAATTGGGGCTTGCAGGATGAATTTTGGAGTTGGCACTCCGGCCCGTATTTCCGACTTGCTTGCCGACGGAGCGCTGTCGACGAGCAATCTCAAGCGCATCGTCATTGACGCGTCGTACATTGATGTCAAGAAGCGCGGCATCATGGATATGAGGGAGACGCAGGTCCCACTGGCGCAGCTGCTGACGCGCGAGGAACTCAAATCCCGGTACGGGCAAGAGGGGGGCATTGAACTGGTCTTTTACTGAGGGCTGACGCAATGCCTCGGGTGCATCTTTAATCTGCGCACTGATTGCGTCGGGGTTGAAGCGCCGCGCAATTCTGGGGAAGAAATGTACAAGGCTTCTGGAAACGAGAAAAGGGACAAGCGAGCACGGCAGAATCGACAGGCGAGGTGCACTGGAATCGTGACAGACGACTGGAGGCTGGGGCTTACCTCACGTCACGTCGTGCCCGCGGATCGGACCGTCGGAGCAGACGAAAGGCAATCAGAGACACGTTGCTAGCCATTGACAAGGTCGCAAGACAGCGAGGCCACTTGAGTTTGGGTTTGGGCTTGGGCCTGGGTGCGGGTGCGGGTGCGGATGCGGATGCGAGTGCACGTGGATGGTGCAACGGCATATTTCCTCGGTACGGAAGCTCGGGCTGGGCGACGCAAAGGGAGAAGGGGAATGGCAAAAGGAATTGCCGGCGAACGGACGTGGATGTGGACGTGGACGTGTCGTGTGCAACGCGACCAGAAGTGCAGATATTGATGGTGTTGATGGTGTTGATGGTGTTGATGGTGTCGATGGTGTTGATGGTGTTGAGCGTGTCGAGCGTGTCGAGCGTGTCGAGCGCGTCGAGCGTGTCGCATGCATCTAGCTGCTGGCGCACTGGCAAGCGCCGTGTCGCGCTACAGATGGACAAGACGCGGGAGCCGTCCGGGCCCGATTGGGAGGACAAGACCAAGCGTGACATGAGTGACAAGCAGAGATGAGGACACACGACACACGACACACGGCACACGGCACAGGACACGACACACGACACACGACACGCGCAGATGGATACAGCCGCGTCGTGTGGAACTTGTTGACGATGCCATGCTGATGGCCGTCCTAAGCGCCGTCGCTTGTGCCTTGTAGGAAGCACCCCAAAGGGCCAAGTGTGATGGCGGCTGTGATAGGGCACGTATCAAAGCCAAGCGAGCATCCCAAGGCAGGGTACAACTCCTACCGATAGGGTACATCAATGCTACTCCAGTCTGCGTCTGCTGCTCTGCTGCTTCTGCTGCTTCTGCTCTGCTGCGTCTGCTGCGTCTGCTGTCTGCTGCTGCTGCTACTTCTGCGTCTGCGTCTGCTCTGCGTCTGCTCTGCTTCTGCTTCTGCTGAAGGTCTGCCGCAACTGTGTTTGACTCGTAGTAGTGCCTAGGTACCTTGGAGCTACGAGCTACTCGCTACAAGCTACTCCTACCCGGCCCGCCCAGCTCAACTTGTCTGCGGCATCAGCGGCGTCGCTCCTGGCCGCGCTCTTCCCGTCGCCGTCGCCGTCGCCGTCGGTCCCTCCAACCTGTCCCCACCACCCAACCAACCCTCGTCATCATCGTGCTTCTCACCCTCGCTCCTACACCCATCTTCTCAACACCACCACCACCCTCTACGCCACCCGTCTCGACCGTCTCGACCGTCGCGACCATCTCGTCGATCCGCACTCCTCTCGGCCGCACCACCGACCGACCGACCCTAATATCCCCCCCGACGCCGCGGCACACCGCTGCACCTCCTGCCGCTGCGACTTCCACAC
>JAIFKG010004266.1:0-20383 GCA_020351975.1 Phyllosticta ampelicida
GGGAGGAGGGGGAGGAGGGGGAGAAGGATAGGTAGGTGAGGGTTGATTCAGTTCCGGCGTGGATCAAGTACCTTGTACCTATCCGTACTCCGTAGCTCGGCATCACAAGGCGGGGGAACCCTCGGGCTAGAGCTCGCAGCGGCGGTGGTGGCGGCAGCAACAGCAGCAGCAACAGCAGCAGCAGCAGCAGCAGCAGCCAAAGCCAAAGCCAAAGCCAGACAAACAAACAGCCAGTCGATTCGCTTCAGCCTCAAGCCGGGGGCCTGGACTATTCCGAAGTGCTTAAGCGTGCGTCGTGCTGACGCCTCTACTCAGCAACTCGATCCAAAATTCCTCTTCGCCAGGCACGCAGCAAGTGAGTGACGTCGGGGTCAAAACTTCGACTCGCAGGGTGCCAGGTGCCAGGTGCCAGGGCGAGTGGGCCTCTGAGCCTCTGAGCCTCTGAGCCTCTGAGCTTGCGGCCAGGCGGATGGACGGTGGAGCCAGGGCTGTCGTGTGCGGTTCCTCGTGACGGCGGGCGGCCGACGCAGTGCGGCTTGTCCTCGCCGAAAGTCGGGATTCGGTCGACCTCGTCGTTGGCGGAGCGCGGGATGAGAAAGGATGTGGGAGAGGAGAGAGAGTAACAGTGGTCCACCGCTGCCCGTCCGCGCCCGTTCGCCCCCATCCGCTTGCAAGAAAAGAAAACACGCTCTCACGCTCTCACGCTTTGATGCTCTCACGCTCTCACGCTCTCGCGCTCTCGCGCTCTCACGCTCTCACTCACTCACTCACTCACCATTGAAATGCTGTAATTCATGGCGCCGTAGCTGCCGCTGCGGTCGCGCTCCCCCATCTTGCCGGTAGACCAAGGCTGATGAGAAGAAAGCCGTAGAAGTCGTCTGTTCTGATACGTCGTCTCGCGGCTTCGGGTGCTCGCTGGACCGTAGTCCCAGCCTCGTCTCTCGTCTCTCGTCTCTCGTCTCTCGTCTCTCGCTCGTCTCTCGCTCGTCTCTCGTCTCGTCTCTCGTTCTCGTCTCTCTGCAGGGGGATCGATCTCTGGGTTGACGGGGCCTGGTCTGGGCTCAGAACTGGAAGGGAGCCGGCGGATTGTTGCACCCTAGCCACCGTCACGACCGCACGACCGCCCTTTTTTCGTCCTGTGCGCGCGTGCTCCAAAGGCCGACGATGGATGCTGGTGGGATGAACGGCGAAGCCTGGTAATTCTCGGATTTGGCTGTCAGAATGAGACGAGACGAGATTGCTTTAGATTGCATGTGCAACTCGCTCGCGGGGCTTGCGTATTATTTACACACCCATCCCCTACATCGTCAACCCACTCGACCTGCTAGCCTACTCGTACCTGCCAGCCTGCTTATCGCCCAACCAAACACAAGCAGCCCTGGACATGCAGCCAGCTCCCTTCTCGCGCCCATGCACCAAACAGGGCACGCTTGCTATTCCTGGGAGCACGAGTACACGTGCGTCTGCCTTTGGGCACTCATCACTCCTGTGTTGTGCTATCCATTAATCTAATTCATCTGCCGACCCGTGGCCGTGGGACCGGCCTTGCCATGTCGTCCGCTCTCCTCTCCACCTCTTCCGCACCTGCAACCCTCCCACCCAGCTAGCTTCGATCCTTGCGCATTCTCTGTCGACAAGATGCGCCCGAATCACCTTCGTCTTCTTGGCTGATATTAGTCCCATTTGCTTTTCACAACCCGCTTCCGCATTGGCTCACCTGAGCTCTTGTGGTCCCACCAGCACCAGGCGACATGTCAAGTTCGGCAGGTCATCACGATACAACGTCGTCGATTCGTACAAGGCTGTCTAAGTATTCGACTGCCCCGCAAAAGAAAGCCCCTTCGCATGATGCCTCCGTGTTAAGCACGACACTCCAGAACAAATCCGCCACCAGCTAGCAGCTACAAGAACAAAAAAATAAAAAAAAATAAGCCCCCCTGGATATTACAAAATGACAGTGCTTTCCTTGGTCGTAGCGGTGCGTCATCGTCAGCTCGTGGAACAACCGTATGTGACTTCCTTTTCCCCTCCTTTTTGGGGAACCCGACTCCCTTTTTTCAAGCCACCGCTTGCGCCTGTCCGACTCTGAAGCCCTGCTTTCCACGCCCGCCGCTGTCCCGCTGCCGCGCGCTTGCTTCTCCTCCGCTTGTCAAGAGCGCCATGAGGCCTTGAGCAGCAGCCATCCTCTCTCTCTTGGCGGCCCCGGTCCTTTCCTCGCCGCGCCGTGTGAGCTCGTCGTCGACCCACTCCACCTTTTCGATCTTGAAACTACATCCTTCATGATTCTTGCGCGACTGGCTCTTGATGCCGTAGCAGACCGTCCCCTTGTACTCTGTGAGACATGGCAAAATGCCCACCGTCACATGGGCGTCGTATCCTGTAGGCGGCACTGCCGGGTGGTCGGGTTTCTTCTCCAACGCCTGTCCGACATCCGCCTCTTCTGAGGATTCGTTGCTGTTTGGGTCTGAGATGCGAGGATCCAACATGGAGACGTCCACGTCCTCGGGCCATGCTCCACGAATCCATCCTGAATGAATACAGGCAGCGACCACATCCGAGTCGTTGGTATAGACCTCGGAGCCCCAGAGCCATCGACTGACGACGATGACGTCGCGTTGGCGATCCGAAAGATAGTAACGCGGTACACGCACCGTCAGAGTGCAATTCTCTTTTCCGGAGTAATCTGGCAGGGCGGCCGGAATGTTGCGAAATCCATATCGATCGTCAATGTTGGTGTGCTTTGGCGGCATGGCCGACGTGGCCTCATAAACGACGCTTCCCAAATGATGCCGTGGCATGTCCTTGACCTTGTCCAAGACAGCTTCGCTGCTGATCTCAATGATAGGGTTGGTCAAAGGGACTGGCGGGATGCTACTGGCGACTTTCGGGGCGTGATGGTGGTGATGATGGTGGTGGGCTGCATGAGCGTTGTGATGGTGATGATGGTGGTGGTGGTGAGCTGCGGGCGCCAACCCTGGCGCGTTCTGATTCGAGACGCCGTTGAGTTTATTGAACGATGTTGGCGTTGCGTTTTGCGGGGCCTGCACCAGAGCCATGCTTGCTTCCTCGTCGGCACGATGGTGGTAGCTATCAAAGTCAGTGGAATGCAAGCGCAAGTTTGAGTCGACGTACTGATGACTGTAGAGATGGTGGTGATGATGGCCAGGATGGTTATACTTGGTTCGTTTGGTGCCCCGTTGCGCCATCCCTGGAGTGGTCCTGCCGTCATTGCTGTCACTTTCAACCTTGCTATCCTCGTCTTTGATTCTACGGTTCCTCCGACCCCCTCGGGAATCCGTTCTGCGGAGAGAATCCATGTCGCCTGATTCGCCGTGCGCCAAGGACTCGGCTCTATTCGAGGGAAAGGGGCTGTTCCGAGATGGTGTTGCGGAGCCGTGAGCTGACGGCGCGCTTACCAACCCGCTTCCCAATCCTGAAAACATTCTACCAAATTCATTCTTGATGCTAGGATCACCGCCGGGAACAACGGGCTGCGCCTGTGCGCCTTGAACGGCTTGGGGAAGAGGTGACGCGCGCCCTGTCCGTCTCGCTTCAGGACTCACACCCAAAAATGAGCGTGATTTTTGCATTTCCTCTCCCTGTGGTTTTGGATGGTGATCGTAGGATGAAGACCTTGGCGCGTATCCATTGTGCCCTTGTATTGGGTGCCCAGGACCATCCGCTCTGCGCCTGTCCAGGCTGCTTGGATCAGAGGTTGGTGGGCTTTGATACTGCTCAGGGAGTCTCCGGCCTGAATCTTGACCATATGGAAATCTTGATGGATTTTCAGGGCCTGACGAATGGGGACCCACCGCCGCGCGGTTCATGCTCATTGTTTGTGGAGCGACAGTGGTGGGTTGTACTCCTCTGCCACAGGCATCCCGGTGTTCATCCGGGTGGTGCTGCGCAGGTTCAGGTGGCGCGTGCGGCCTTGGCTGCGGGTGCCAAAACAACCCCCTTTGGCCTGCTGGTGGAGGCTGCGCGTAAGCAGGCCTCTGCTTGTCGGGTGCGTCGAAGATGGAGTGCGAAAGAGGCTGCACAGTAGAGGGACGATCTCTGCTGCCAGCGTCCATTCGAGATACGTCACCAGCGGTCGTGGCCGCAGGCCGGCCATGATATTGGCTCTCAATTGCTGCTCGACGCTCTTCTTCTACCGGTCCAAAAGCTGATCTCCTGGGCGCACCAGCGTCATAAGGTTCGCGCAGGTCCGGCTGGGACGAACGGGGATACTGGTGACTTGGCTGACTATTTGGACGAGGTGGTGCAGAAGACGCTCCGGGACGGTTCAAATCACCCCCACTAGGTTCACTCCGAGATGGATGGTGGTAGGCCCCAGAGTGAGGTGGCATACCCGGTGTTACCTTGTAGGGCTGCGATACTTGAGGGAAGCCGGGGCGTTGTGTCTCCGGAGAACCTGTTGAAGGGGGACCAAACGCTCCCGAAGGCGATCCAACCGTCGCGTAGGGCGGTCGTTCCGGGGGACGGGCGCTTGAGCTTGTTGGATACTGTTCCGGAGATCCTGGACGGCGATATGGATAGTCAAGACGTGGGCCGGTCATGAGGCTTCGGCGAGGGGAAGGAGGTTGCATGGACTTTAGGTTCGGGGAAGGTACGCTCGTCGAGGTCGGGGGCGAGTGGTGTTGCTGAGCCTGGCGGGAAGCTGCTGCTTGCTCAAAGCCTCCCATTAGGGAGGAAATGGACATGTTGGAGCTCGTCCTGGGAGGGCCTACGAGACCGGGCAAATCTCGCCCAGAGGAGAAGGGTGGTGGCGGAGGTGGACCACGCTGACCTGCATACTGTGGCAATGGACTGTTTTGCTGGGGGGACGAGGGGGGAGGCATTTGCCGGCTGGTGAACGAAGGCGGTGGAGGAGGTTCACGCGATGCTGCAACACGATTGGTCAATGAGGGAGCGGGATCGGATCGGAGGTGCGACTGTCAAATACATACCCCCATAGTACTGTGGAGGACTGACACCGCCGAGCGATCGCCTACGCTGAGCGTCGAGCGCGTAGGGCACGTGCGACGGCGCATTGAGACCCTGGGAGCTGGCGGCGGGCGGCGGCGGCGGCGGCGGTGGTGGCGCAGAGCTGTGATGTGTGCGCTGCACGGGTTGCTGCTGCTGCTGCTGCTGTTGTTGTTGCTGCTGCTGCTGTTGCTGCTGTTGCTGCTGCTGTGCAGACTGCTGTTGCTGGGCTGATTGATGCTGAGGATGCGGATTCGGGTGCAGGGCGGCTTCGTGAGCGTGGGGCTGGCCTGTTGTCTCAAGTCTTAGCGTAGAAACGGTGGCGGCACAGGGATCGACTCGCGAGCCTGGCTCAGGGCCAGCAATGAAGACCAGACGGTCAGCGGGAGTGGGTACGCGAATGTGAAAGAGCAAAAGACTCCGAACGCCTCCCACTCATCAATGCCAGCACACCGCAACGTGGCGCTCTCATGGTGCAAGCGTGCCAAAGTCAAGAATCAAGAATCAAGGGGATTTCTGACGCGCCCAGGCACGCAGACGCGACGAGTGAGACGACCGCGAAAAGGCGGGGGACATGCAGCGCCATGGCGGAGACGGCCGCCAGGGCGTAACAGCTTGCCAGGGCCGAATCCAGCGACGCGCCAAGGGGAAACTGAGACCCCTTGGACACTGATCCCATGATGCTTGGTGCCGAGTTCGTCGCGGCGGCCCTGCATGGGATGCTGAAACGTGCCTCAGCCGCCAGCGCGTCTGCCGCCGACCCAAATCGAGAGAAGCAAATGTGTGTCCGTACCGTTGTTGGGGGCCCATCCATCTCTGCCCTGTATGCCATAGCTCCCTCTGCGCGCAGGCGCGGCCGGCAGAAAAGGATCGCGGCGCGAAAAGACGTCGTTGTAGGGCACATGTAAAGGCGCTTGCGAGGCTGCGGGTGGTGGAGCAGCGTACTGGGGAGGATAGGCGGGCTGCTGCGTCGTCGTGGGCGACAGGCGGTTTGGGTTGTGTACCAGCGGTCGGTCTGGCGGACGTGGTGGAGGTGCCTGAGTTTGGCGGTCCATTTTGGACGACTTGATGCGGGTCGTGGCCGCTGCGAAAGAGCGGTGATGGGTCGGCGACGCGCGATCGAGAAGAGAGAGCGAGACTGGAGGGAGGACGATCAGAGGCTGGGTTCTGGGTGAGCAGGTGGGAGCAACACGGCGTGGCGAGGCCGAGCGACTTGTCGAAGGTGTTGAGTGAGTGTCCGCCGTCCAGTACCTGGGGTAGAGAAAGGTAGTGTCTGGGTTGGTCAGACAAGAGCTTTGCCTGGACTTGACGCCCGGATCGCAGCAGCGACCGCCAGCACCCTTGCTACAGTGCGTTCCGGTTCCCGCCCTGGCCTGCTGATCCACGCATCATCCCTACCACGAACATCATCACTAATTCATGTTATCGCCCGCTGTCCATCTGCCGATACCGTTACCTCCTTCACCCAACACCTCCACACGTCGCGCTCCACGCCCACGCTTCCGACCAACGCGCGGCCTCCGCCCACGCTGCTTCGGTCCATCGCGATATCACCGCTCCAAGCCCAGGCCTATATATCCCCCGCGGCCCGCCGCATGCCAGCTTCCTTTGACAATGTCCGACGCCAGGTGAAGTGGCACTCCAGCTCGCTAAACTCGCACCGCTCCTCGTCACCCCGTATCGATGCTCCCTATGCCGGGCACTCCTGCAGCGTCGTGGGCAGTCTACCGAGCCAAATTCAAGTCGATATTTGACGGCGCCGACCCCCGCGTCTGCGCTGCATTTTGGCTCTTTGGTAAGCCTGCCTGTATGCGCTGTGTCACGCGGTAGTTGCTCACCCCGGTTCAGGCCTCATCAACAATGTCCTCTACGTGATAATTCTGTCGGCCGCTGTCGACCTGGTCGGGCCGGCCGTTCCCAAGGGCCTGGTCCTGCTCGCCGATGTCATCCCGTCATTCCTCACGAAACTGCTCGCCCCCTACTTCATACACAAGGTTCCCTATTCTGTCCGCGTGTGCGTCTTTGTCGCCCTGTCCGCGTCTGGCATGGTGCTCATAGCCCTCACACCGGCCACGCGTCACCAGATGGCGATTGGAATTCGCATGCTGGGCATCATATTTGCAAGCTTGAGCTCTGGCGGTGGGGAACTAAGCTTCCTTGGTCTGACGCACTACTACGGCTCCTTCAGTCTGGCGGCGTGGGGGAGCGGTACTGGAGGTGCAGGTCTAGTCGGAGCAGGTGCATATGTGTTGGCCACGACGACCATTGGACTCAGTGTGCGAACTAGCCTGCTTGCCTTTTCGTTCTTGCCCGTGATTATGCTTGCAAGTTTTTTCATCCTTCTGCCCAGAGGTCCATTGAACATGGCCGCGAAGCGCCTCGACTACCAGAGCGTGGAGACTGAAGAAGAAGCGGACGACGAGTTGGACGCAGAGGACGGTCAGGGTCTGCTGAGCTCATCGATCTTATCTGCCTCTGGGAAGAGCTTTACCACAGGGTCCCGCCGCAGCAGAATCATGAATAGCATCAAGTCTAATCTCAAGCGATCCAAGGGACTTTTCATCCCGTAGTAAGTTTCAAGCGGACTCACATGTTTCTCTCGTGCTGACAATTAGCAGCATGCTTCCCCTCCTCTTGGTGTATATCGCCGAGTACACGATCAATCAAGGCGTGGCGCCGACCCTCCTTTTTCCTCTTATCTCCTCGCCTTTTAGCCAGTACCGCGCCTTTTACCCAACTTACAACGCCATCTACCAAACCGGTGTCTTCCTATCGCGCTCCAGCACGCCTTTTTTCCGCATCCACAACCTGTATCTCCCGTCGCTGCTGCAAGTTCTCAATCTGGTGCTCCTCACGACACACGCCCTTTGGAACTTCATTCCAAACGTCTGGATAATCTTCATTATTGTATTCTGGGAAGGCCTGCTGGGCGGCCTGGTATACGTGAGCACCTTTGCCGAAATCACCGACCATGTCCCCAAACCGGATCGCGAATTCAGTCTCAGCGCGACTAGCGTTAGCGACTCGGCGGGCATCTGCGCCGCTGGATTCTTGGGCATGGCCATGGAGACGTGGCTTTGCAGGTGGCAGGTGAGCCACGGCAGAGATTATTGTAGGAGGGCGTAGATCCCTGTCCCACCGAGGTGCGGATTGTTTTCCCGTGTTTGGTGCCTCGCTATGTGTCTCGATGAAGAGCCTGAGCGCGTCAGGGTAGACGGAGACTTGTTTAGAAGTGTGCATATCATTTCTAGAGCAATTTATACCACATTTTTGTGACGTCGTTTGCCGGTTTCCAGCTTGCCAGGAGTGAAAACAGGAAAGGTGAAAGAAAGAGTCGAAATGGCAAGACCTCACTCACTGGATGAGCAGTCGACCATCTGTTCTAATAGTCCTTCTGCTTGACCGCCACCCTCAGCATTCAACTCAACAACCAGACGCACGCAAATCAAAAGAGCGGCGGGAGCAGAAGAGGGGTGAAAAAAAGGAGAATGAAAAAGCGAGAGGAAAAGAGCAAAATGTCACCCATTGGGATTTCCCAGTGGGATTTCCTAGAGGGTCGAGAAACTTGGGAGCGGGTTCAGCCAGATTCAAACACGGAACGACGTCAAGAGTTTGGTTAGCAGTCTTCTTATCGACGTTGACAGTATTTAACCTTTCATGAGCGAGACCGCTTTCGGCATTCCTGAGTCTCGACGAAAGAAGAAGGCGACCTCCAAAGCCGGACTGGCACCTTCTTAGGCTCTTCAGAGACAGCCGACGACAACGACGAGGACAACGATTGCCTGTCGTGTTCGAATCGCCGAGGGTTCGGCGAGATGGAGACCACAACGATCAGAAGAAGACACAGCGGGAAATTTTGAAAGACAAGAAGAGGGAACTTGACGAAGAGAGTTCGGCTCAGGACTCGTTTGCAAGGATGACCAACACCAAACCCGCCGTTCGGCCCAGAACGGTCCAAATCCCACCATTCGTCTCCTGGGTCAGCACCCAAAACCGTTAGAGAAGGAGGGTGTGCAGCGGCACAGAGCTCAGATTGGCCTGGACTCGAGCATGAGACCCAACGTGGAAGCGACCGTTTTGACGCGGCACATGCTGCTATTACACCACCGAACCCGCACATGTACCAGGGAAGTGGTGGTCACAACTCTTGATATGTATAAGCATGGCGAGCTCACTTGAACCCAGACGGATCTTCAGGAAAACTCGAGAGGAAGATCGGCTAGGAATCGAGCGTCGGTCTTGGTCGCTGGATGCTATCAAATGGACCACGAAGAGGTTTTGCCGCAACAAGTCCTGCCTTTGGGGATCATCAACGGGCTCGTCATCGAGGTCTCCAACCAACGAGGTCTCCAACCAAGGCCCGAAGCGCGAGCCCGACGTCTTCTTCACAAAGGCATCAATCGCAAGAGGCGGCAGGTTGAGCGGGCGACAAGCCAACTGAACGTTCGGAGTCGCAGACGCATACCGGGCAAGGTCTTAACGAACACACTTTCGCACTCTACCTCCAACGTGCTCCGTCGTCTGATTTAAGACGGGACTGTCTTGCCATTTCGCCAAGCCAAACCCGCGAGCAATCGACGGCGACTGCGTTCAATATGGCCAGAGAATCAACGACGCTACCTAAAACGGCACCAAGTTGCTGCAGGCCACGTTGTGCCAAGCGACGCAAACGACCTGTAGTCGGCTCACGGCAGGACTGACAGAGGGGCAAGGACAAGAGTGGAGTGGGGCGGAGACGGGTGCCAACTTGAGACGACGGGTACGTCTTGGCGCCGAAGAAACGTGAATCAGCAACGGCAGAGGTCGACGGTGGTGACAGACAGATGGAAAGATGATGATGCGGCTCGCTCGCTTAGCGAAAATGAATAGTCTACACGAACAGAAGGCCATTTCCCGAAGACTGCCGGTAATGCTGTTCTCGACGGGGGGTCAAGGGGTGCGAAAGGGGTTAGCCAAGGCCAAGTCACCGCGGTGTCATGATAGACAATTTCCTTGCCCCTTTTCATTTGGTATGGCGAGAATGCATATCAAAGAGAAAGGGTTTGCGGACAGCGCACGGCTAGGGTGCGTGATAAATTGTAGCACGGGGAAGGGCACAGCGAGAGAGCACAGCGAGAGGTCACAGATGGTTTCGCAATGGTGGTTTCGCGGCAAAGGCAAGTCGATGGGGATGGCCGTGGGGTATTAGGGCAAGTTGAGCGGCGATCACGTGGAGGAGCGTGGCAGTGAAAAGGTCTCGCCTGCCGTATAGATGGTTGGCAAAAGCTTGGGAGTGGTACACGGCAAGTATCGTATTTTCCGGCAGGCTGAAGGACGACTTGAGACGGCCGGCGGCGCGGCCGAGCCATGGCATGTTCGTATACATACCTAGGTTGGGTGTTCGGGTTGTGAGCAAAGAGCAGCGACGGGCGGTGAGAGGCCAGGGGCCAATAGGCAAGAGCAGCGACGGGCGGTGAGAGGCCAGGGGCCAATTAGCAAGAGCAGGGAGCCGACGGGCGAGCGGACGACGAAGCTTGCGAGGGTTGGAGGCAGAGCGAGCGGACGAGGGCTTGGCGTCGGCGTCGGCGTCGGCGTCTGGGCTGCGTCTGTCTGTGTCTGTCAACGGGAGGCAGTGGTCGGCCGGCAGGGAATCGGGGACTGTGGGAGAGCCGCAAGATGCAGATGCAGATGCAGTGCAGATGCAGTGCAGATGCAGCTGCAGGATTAGTTTGCCAAGGGCGCTGGGCGACACGTTTGCTGGGCGGGAAGAGGATGGGCTTTGGGACGCATGTGTTCCGCCTTGGACCGGCACTCGTCAGCCTCGAGCTGCGTCGCATCAGAGCTGGGCACTCTTCTTAATTGGCTCGCCCAAGACCCGCCAAGCGACTATGAGGGCACAGCCAAGCATCCAAGATCATCACCCACTCGCCAGTACACTCCTGCGACGACTGAAAAAGGACATGGTCTCGCGTCGCGGGCTTTAAACCCTCATGGCCGCCCTTGACATTTGCCCATCGCGACGCTGCCCTGCGCCCAGTTGACAGCCTCCGTCGTCGCCTTCGTCGTCGTGGTCGTCGTCGTGGTCGTCGTCGCCGTCGCCGTCGTCGTCGCTCTGGCTGCTCCGCTCCACCTCCCGACGCCAAGATGTCCACCCCCATGGCCACCGTCTCGCTTCCGCCAAAGGCATTGATTGTCCCTCCTCTGCATTCCGACCACATGCTCCATCGTCCGCTTGCTCTCCAACAACCCTCGTCCCACGACTCGGTCATTTCGTCTCCCGCCTCGCCCTCGCGCCATTATAAGCCCTCCGCCTCGTCCTCCTCCAGCCATGCCGATCAGTCGCTCACCTTTTCCGAAAAAGACGCCCCCTCGGCGCTAGGCCGGGAAGCTATGTCCGACCTGCCTCTGGCCCGGGATTTGGAGAAGCAGGCCTATCCTCCAACAAGTCGTGGCCGCTCCTTCTATTTCCATCAACCCGACGACGACGTCCCTCCTTTTTTGTCTGGCCGGGGTGGAGACGAGCTGCCTGTAGAAGACAAGGCCTTTCGCATCTTGGTACGTCGGCAACCGTTCTCCAAAGTCGACGTCAGCAAGTCGACGTCAGTTTGTAGCCCTCGCTAACCTCACCCGCAGCTCCACCTCTCGGGCTTTGCATGCCTGCTCTCCTTTGCCCTCTCCCTGTGGACTCTGGCTGCCGTCGTTCTCGCCGCGCTCCTGCAACCACTTCGCTTTTGCAGCATCCGGCCAGACTACCGGGAGCAGCTGGTCCGATTCCTCGGCCCGCCGCTCCGCTTGCAGTTTCGCTGCATCTTCGCCGCGCCGTTTTCATCAATATACAACACCAAGCTGTTGATAGTCGTCCACCTCTTTTCGCCCTTTGTCGCCGTCGGCATCGCCCTCGCCGCCTGGGTTTCGGCTAGCTTTTGGATCTACGCTGCCATGATTGGCGATCCCGGCAGCAAGGATGGCCACAACGATGGACGCGAGTCGGTCCTGGTCGTGCGCTCCTACTGGGAGCGCTGGCTTCTCCGAGCCCTTCGCTAAACCACAACCACTGGTTCCCCCCTTCTCTTCGTCCTTGTCTTCGACTTGCCATGCATTACTAGCGGGTTTGTGGCTTTTGAGGTGTTTTCGGCGTTTTATTCCCTCTCGTCTTGGAGTTCCCACCAAGCGATTGTTTTCGTTGAAGAGACAGGCCCCCAAAGGATACCTCAGAGGACCCGGAAAAAGATTGTATTGGACGCCTTGTTGTTCGTTCAGGCTGTGGAAAAGGAGGGATGTTACGACACGGATGGTTGACGATTATACCCATTACTGTTTATGTCTCTCTGTTCTCTTTGTCTAATTTTGTCTGTTGCATGTACAGTCTGGTTCCAGGTGCATATGGCCTCGCAGCGTTCAGGTCGTCTTGCTTCGCCCACCTACTTCAGAAGCAAAATGTCAATCCACCCACGCTCTCCTGGAGGCGCTACTCCTGTACACCTTCATACCTACATTTTCCTTGTAAGGCTTGCAGGGAGCAATTCGCGCTGGGAAAGCTAGCTACGTTGCTGCGGCAGAAGCAGCCCACCCCACATGCACATGGGGCATAATGTTGAAACCTTGACCACAAGAACACGCAATGTCCGCTAGCTTCTCTGGGTGATATTTCCGTCTCAATTCACGCCGCTGTTGTTTGTGCTGGACTTCATTCTGCGAAGAGCGGTGCAGACGCATCTGTGCTTCGGTCCTTGTCTATGATTTGTCGATCAAGCACACCCCTCCCCCAGCGCATCCGTACTCGGGGCAACAGAGAGGAGACCGCATCCACTGATGCACCGTACCGAGCCGTCCGCAAATTCCCCATAGGTTGCTTCCAACACCACCTTAGAGCAGCACTGAAGCACGTGATGGTCTCCCTCTCTTTAACCATTACCTAGAGAACAGGAAATATGACCACATCAACGCATCGTCATCAGTTTTCGTCGCTCTTTTCTTCGTCCGGGCTTTGCAAAGCTCTGCGATGGGGCCTGATAGTCTGGTCAAGCGGGTCCCTGGGTGGAGTGAGAGAGTTTTTCAGTTAGACTGCCCGGCTTTTGATGCTGATGGAGAGCTAGGAGGGGAACGAGACAGGTGATACAGGCTGGGGGAATGGATGCCTGTTGATTTTTCCATTAGGCTCCAGGAGAACAACAAAGCTGTTCGGAAGGACGGCAGGAGAGTGACAATATTGCCGTCACTTCCTCACTTCACGCTGGCTGACTCATCGCGAATCACCACCACGGCATGAGAACATCACCGCAGATCATCGCGTACAATTCCCTGCCCATGGACGATCTCCAACTTAATTCGGAAACCGAGAGCGACAACTCCTCCCCTCTCCTTCGCTGCTCCATCTGCGCAACCGACCACAACCGCTTTTCTGCCACGCCCTCGATACCTCTGCACCAAACCCAACCCTCGCCAGCCAACAAACCAACCGCAAGTACCGCCACGCCGAGCGCTGTGCTGCCCTGCTTCACCTTGTCACGCCGTGCCAGTCGTCTTTGACCCGGCGGCCCTCGAACGCGCCCAAGAAACGCACCCCGAGCGACTGCATCGCCACGTCGTACTGTACGCCTGGGCAAAAAACGCCACAAGCACCTCGACTCGCTCGCTCTCGCTGATTTGACACTGCTATGGCAGCCTCGCCATGTTCTTGCCGCATCATCTTGTCCTGGCATGCCACCGCCGCCGTTGCCCTTGGCGCAAAGCAAGCAAGCAGCAAGAAAGGCCGTCTAAATCACGCCTTTTTCTTCTTCTTCTTTTTTTTTTTTTTCTCTCTCCCCCGCCTTGCCCATGACCGAGCGGGCAGGCAAGGCAAAGGCAGTCAGTCTGCAGGCTCAGCGCTCCGGCGCTCCGCCTCCTCGCCCGTGCCCGTCTTGCCGTCTTCTTTCTCGTTTCCACCCCTTGTCTTGCTGAGCTCGGTGCTGGGGCAGGGTGGGGCGAGGTGCTAGGACAGGGAGGCTTGGGAGGAAGCCGGAGGAGGCAGAAGGAAACCTAGATAGGCCCGGCCCTTGGCGGTCCTGGCGGGTTGACCGAGGCGGCCAGGCGGCGGCTTGGGTGGTGATGATGTTGGTATCGTTGAGCTGCAGGTGAAGGAGATGGCCCCAAGGCCGCAGTGATGATGTGATGAGCTCTGGGCATTTTTAGAGGGCGAAGGAGGTTGGTTCATGACGGACGACGTTGTGGGAGGGGGGGCTGATGCACCTCTGTGTAGGCGGAGTCTACTTCCTCGTCCGCCTTCTCATTCTCAACTGCTCATTCTCCTCTCTGCCGTCTGGAAACACAGCACTGTCTACACTCGCTCAGCCCTCACCTGTCTGTTCGGGCAGACCATTGCAACCCGGGGTATGACGGCGACCTGAGCCGACGGCAACAACAACACAATCATGACAAGCGCTCGCCCAGACCAAACCAGTCCAGTCGTTTCCCCAAGCATAAGCCAAGTCTGCTGCTGACCCGAGCCGGGCGCAGCCAAGGGTTTCGTCATTTCCCCATTCCTCGAAAAAGCGTCGAATGAAAAGAAGCTCGGCAAGAAGGCAACCGCGGGGCGGACGAGTGGGCCAAGAAATGACAAGACAATGGAAAAAAAAAAAAAAAAAAGAGAGCAAAACCAAAGATGAGGCTCGTAGTGGCGTCTTCTAGTTCGTTGATTGGCCAGCCTTAGCCGCCGACTCGTCTCCCACTCTTGGACTCCGGTCTTGTCTATTCTTTCTCTCGTTAATCCTCCTCCTCCTCCTCCTCCTCCTCCGCCTCTTGGCCAGCACGGCGTGTACAACAATACTCACGGCCGAAGAAACGAACTTGGCGGCGTGATCGCACAGTGCAGGTCAGCCCAGCCCGCCGAGCTCAAAGGCTTGGCTGCCTGCCTGTGGGTGGGCAAGGTCGATCCACAGGATCCACAGGGTTATATCCACGGAAGCGTGGTGACACAGCAATTGTGGGCTACCTAACATGCTGTCTGCCTTTCGTACGCTGATTGGCTGCCGTCGCTGCTGTTGCAAAACGGCTTGGCTGCCACAGTGTATCCTCTCCGCTCGCTGCCTTTTTTCCTTGTGCGTCTGTGCCATGCTTTTGCCGGAGCTCTTGTTGCTGCTGGCGAGGACGCCATCACGCCAGATTGTGCACGTTTTGGGATGGTGGTGCGCTTCCTGCGCTTCGCCTTCTTGATGGCGTTTGGGTTCGCGTTCGCGTTCGCGTGACATGAGGTGTCAAGGTTCCTTGCTGCGCGGATGTGGACGCGCTCGTTGCGTTGCGTCTGTCGACCCACGAACGGATCATGTTTCGATAAAACCAAATGAATAGCAAATCATTGGGATTTGGCAGACTAGTCACGGCAGTAGAGGGAGGCCTTGCTGAGTCAGTAGGGATGAACAGGGCAAAATTACCCGTTTGGGGAAGAGGTCTGTGTGGCGGGCGGAAACAAGGGAGGCGGTAGTAGTCTGAGTTCGAGAGGGGAGGAGAGGGAGCACACAGGACGGGCCGACTGCAGAGGGACAAGAACGCACGACAGGACGCCCAGAGCGCGGAGAGGAGGGGCGTGTGACGACTGGCGACAGTTTGTTCTCTCGATGCAGCGTTCGCGTGAACTGCCTGCAGGTCGGGTGAGGTTTTCGAAGCTCCGACTCGGGTCGGCCAAGGAGGGAGAGGCAGTCAGCTGAAACAGGCACGCGGTCCAAGACAAGACATTACAAGACAATACAAAGACGATACGAGACAATACAAGACGCTAGGTTCCTCAGCGAACATCAGCGAACCATCAGCCATCCCGCGCAAGCGCTGCCAAGACAGGGCAAGAAATTGCCAAGCGCCTTCGACTCGGGTCCGTGGCTGTTGTAATCTCAACCATGGATACCAGGCGAGACGGGACGAGGCTGGACTTGGTTCTCTCGGCCTTCACAAGTTCGACGCTGGCTTCTCTGCATCGCCAATATTGCCGTGTCTTGCCCAGGCGCCAAAATCAGATGCAAACGTGCGACAACAAGTTCGACAGCTCCCTGGCTTACAAGTCTCTCCGATCGTCCTCATGCGCTTCATTCCTCGGGTTTCACGCCTTCTTCGCCTGAGCAGCTCCGCTCCCTTTCCACGCGCTGAGAATGAGGTTGACAATGTGCTCGACGTTGGTCCCATTCTTGACCTGAGCGAATATTGTCGGGCCTCCCTCCCTGTGTCATGGTTTTATTAGCTCTTCATGCTGCTACAGCAACGCCTGTGGACGGTCCGACTCGACTTACCTCATTTTGCGCGCATCCCTTTCCATTACTCCCAAGTCGGCGCCAACAATCTCTGCCAGATCCGTCTTGTTCACCACCAGCAGGTCGCTTTGCGTGATGCCCGGACCGCCCTTGCGAGGGATCTTGTCGCCGCCGCTCACGTCGATGACGTAGATGATGAAGTCGGCCAGCTCTCTGCTGTAGTTTGCCGCCAGGTTGTCGCCTCCGCTCTCGATCAACAGCATGTCCGTGTTGAAGTCTCGGTGCAAATCCTCCAGCGCCGCCAGGTTCGCCGATATGTCCTCTCGCACTGCCGCGTGGGGGCAGCCGCCCGTCTCAATTGCCCGTATTCGCTCCGCTGGGAGCGCTTTGTGCCGCGTCAGGAACTCGCAGTCTTCGCGCGTGAAGATGTCGTTGGTCACCGCTGCGATGTTGTACTTGTCGCGCAGCGCGTGGCAGAGCGCAAGCATCAGCGCCGTCTTGCCCGAACCGACCGGTCTAAACAGCGTCAGCGTCGTGTGCTCGTTGCATTGCGTGCGACAATTGCCCTGCCATCCCTCAACATACCCGCCAATGCCAATTGTAAAGGCGCGCTCCGCCCAATCCCTCCCCTCGATGATGGGCATCTCACGACCGAGGTAGGATCCAGGGCCTTCGAGAATCTCGTGCGTGTGGCCATGGTCGGCGCCCGCATGAGAGTGGGAAACTCCTCCATCGTGAGAGTGTGTCTGCGCCATTGCAGGTGGAATACGATTCTTTGGATTGGGAGGGTATTGTGTCTCGTTGCGGCGTGGACAAATCGAATATTCAGCCCCAAACAAGACCGTTTTGGTAGTGACGTGTCTATCAGTAATAAAAGCGGTCTCGGTTGGCTCGTTATATACGAGGCAAGCATCTGTCATTACCGATATTTTGGCCGCTTCGCAGAGTCATGGCCTTTCGGTTTGTATAAAATACAAGTATCTTGGCTACTTAGTTTGAGCAAGATGATACCATCCCCCTCATTTTCATCACGTAATATCCATGATTACGCCACATTGTTACCCAGTAAATCTGCCGATCCGAACCTCATCTCTTGGACATTTTTGACGGCCTTCTCGTTCGGCGTGTCTTTCGCTCTTGACTCGAAGAAAAAGCTTTGAAACACAAATCTGAGGTTCGTGCGAATATCATGGCACTCACAATTCGAACACATTTGGCAAGAGGGTGGGTCAACGTCCCCATCCCCTCTTCCCGGACACGAAATGCAGTCTCTTGTCTCTGCAAAATCGAATGCTCCTTACATACATTTATTTTGGCTGATGCAAGATCCACTGTTTAATTTGACCACATGTACCAGGTCTGTGGTAAGCGCTGGAAGACCGCTCCATTGTTTTGAGGATGATCTTCAACACGTTCACATGTTGAAGTTCTGCATAAGCGCTCCAATCCACTCTCAACGAACTTGAAAAAATGGCTCCAAAGTCAAAGCCACAGTCACAGTCAGATTTTCCTTCTACGGGACAGTCAACTCAACTTGAACACGCAAACTAATATCACATGCCGCGCTGCGTTTTCACCGTACCCTCACATTCGATATGGAAAATTGGAAAGAACCACACCATATCGATTGACAGATGTTGTCAGCGCTCAAAGTTGAGGTAAAGGTAGAGTAGACGCTCACAGACTCCAGAATCCATCAATTTTGACCAGCAGCGGCAGTTCTTCTTGTCTGCTCGGAGGAACGTCACTCTAGAAGGGCGAGTAGCCCTGATCTCCCTTGCAGTCCACAACCTGCCTTTTACCTCAAGGTGGAAGCCAGCAAGGTGAGGCAGTCACGCCTCCCACGACGCTCGCCAAAGATCAAAGCAGAAATTGCCCCTGAAGTGTCTGCTACTTCTTTCCACTCGATGACAACAGGCCAGCCAGTCCGATATCGCTGGGTTCGTTCGTTTGGGGCACAAAATGACATTAACAGTCAAGATGCTGATCAACGTTACTATTTCTCGTCGCGCCGCAACCAACAGCCAGTTGATCTAAGGATAGCCTTGTTGCGGACAGACACGACCTTCCAAAACCGCAGTCAAAGTAAACGACTGCTTCTTCAGAAATTTAAGAACAGCCCATGCCATTCAACTACATCATCTCATGTAATCGCGCTGCGCCATTGTTGCTTCAACTCTCAGAAGGGGAAGGCACTCGCAAACCAAAACACAAGTAGCATGCGCGCAAAGCCGTTCCAGCCACAGCCAGTCGGAGGATCTGTGCTCTCCTCAACATTCACCGATTCGGGGACTCTGTCCTGTCCTCCTACCTGGACGTCAAAAGTGACCCCTTACATACTCAAACTGGGATCACAAGCGGCAAAGCGCACCACCCCAAATCGCACGTAGCCTTCGATCACGGCCTAGCCATTCGCCAAATCTCCCCTTTGATTCGGTGCTATCGCGCCGTGACACGAAGCTCCGGTTCGCGCGCCGGGCAGTGGCGAAAATATACTGGTTGGAAGAAAGTCAATCCCAAACCCACAAGTCGAGATCGAAGTCGGGGGTTGTCGGAAATCACAAAACAGTACGCTCCCAAGGGATGCACGTACGATGAGACGTCGATAGTCGGTGGCATACCCTCCAGCGGCTTGCCAAAGCACCGGCTAGAAATTCATTCCTCAGGCAAGCATTTTGATTCAATCAACGGCCCCAGATACTTGGATAACATCCGCAGAAGCCCCTGGGTGCATTGCTAGATTGATCTTACCAACGCGCGCAGTGCGCTGCCGTATGCAAGTCCGAGTCTGCGGGTTGTGGCGACTTCTTGCCCTTGCTCGAAACCTTTGAGCGAACGCGTGGCTTTGAATATACACACACAATCGATGCTGTAGACGCCTGCGTTCGATCAGGCAGCCGCGTCTGTCACGCGCGCACCCACGTCCAGCTTCGCGCATGGAATGACCTGCCCTCCGCGCTGGTCAGTTCAGGCCCGTCCTCGTGCCTGCCGGCGCTCTCCGCTCTCGCAAGGTCAGTGAAGCCGCCTCTCTTTCCCCCGAGAGACCTATAGAATCCATTGCCCAGGGCCTGTCGTCAGCCTTCAATCGGCGGACGATTGCAAGCTCGGCACGCGTAAAGAGAAGCGTATGCGGTTGCGACTTGATTGCCCCCACTCACTGTCGGGAGGGATGCAGTCACTCCAGACAGGGGCTGCGGCAGGCATTTCACTAGGCAAAGAAGCGTTCGAGGTGTTTTGCTACGGTTGTCCGGCACGGTAGAGCTTAACCTTGTTCAATACAACTTACTTTGGCGGGGTCGCAGTTGGATCATGTGGCATTCGCAGGGGGGAGTTTGGTTTGTCTTTCAGGGGGTAATCAGTAATGCTGACGACGGACTACAGGATGAATCGGTGGTATATGGGTTGTGGACGTTGGGGAGAACAGCCGAATGCTGTTTTGAATGAGACGATGCCACAGTTCGACGGGCTTGAAGGAGACGAGGCAGGCGGTGGTTGATGGCGCTGGTCTGAGCTATATCCCCTCATGCTTGCAGCCCTTTCGACACTCAGCCGGGCAGCACCAGGTAGACAGACAGGGCTGGCAGCGACCACTACCACGCGCTCCCATCTCCACTGGTTACCTGAATTGTGCTCCGACTAATCGGCCTTCTACGGGGCCAGCGCACCTGTCTTACTTCCTTCCTGCTTCTTCCTGACACATGAAGGTCAGTCGTTCAGCATCTCTTTCCAGCTCCCAAGCAACTGGCTCAGTGAACCCGTCAACCCTGCCAACACAAGTCACCTGGGGGTGGGGGGTTCCATCATCTTTCGGCTTTCAACCGCTCATCGTCGTCGAACACCTTTTCCCACGGCACCGTCGGGAGTCTGGGGCCCCGTGGACAGGCTCCAAGCAGAAGCGGACATGTCTTCGTGTCGACCGTCGCTCTACGCGATCACGTGCTTGTGTGACCATTAACGTATTGCCGCAGCCATTGACATCGCCGCAGCTTGTTGGGGGACAACTGCTCGTACGTGTTGGGACAAGTATACGCACGATGATGGCAGCACTCCCACGCCATTCCAGCATGGATCAGGCACCCGCTCTTCTCTAGAGTCTCATGCTTCACACGGGTGGGGGAAGGAAACAGGCATGCGGGAACTTTTCCGTAGTGACACAGTTCAATGAGTCAAGCGTTCGGTCGAGTTTCTCTTCCCCCACCCGTGTGAAGCATGAGACTCTAGAG
>JAIFKG010004270.1:0-15795 GCA_020351975.1 Phyllosticta ampelicida
TCCTCAAGTTAGCAATTTCAATCTCTACGGCTTAGTGTCTTGTGAACAACAGCTCACTAGAGCCCGTCTCACATGCTACTACGCCGGTACAAAATGACCTAGAGCTACAAGCCTCTACACTTCCAAGTCCACACATCAGCACATCTATCTATGCCGAAAGCGGACGCTTTCGCTTACTTAATGCCATTTGGGAACCTGTGCTCACCGGAGCCACTTTGGGGCCTCTCCAAATTCTCTATTCTGACTTTGTTTTTCTGGTTTGTGGCTCGTTGCTCAAGGAATTTGCGAGCCATTATACCATGCGCTAAGATCATTAGATGATCAATCTCATCATTTATGTTGCACATTGATGCTAGACGTCTGTACACCTGAAGGCTGAAAAGTTTGCCTACGAGGTGACATTCTGCCTGAGCCGCAAATGCAGGAAAAATCCACCATTTGGAGAAGCTTCTGGTTGTAGAACGCGAAGCTTTTTGGAGCCTTCTGTATTGCTCACGGCGTAGGTCTCAACAGCACCTTCCGATGAAGATTCCGCCAAAATATGTTGATGAAGGAAACCAGATTGACAATTTGATGATGCTACTTATCGCAGGATGAGGTGGCGAAGAAGACGGAATGAGCGTCGATTCAAGATGAGTAAACATCGCATAAAAGTTCCTCCAATCTTGATCTACTAGATTATTTGTAGAAGAGTACACTTAGTAGGCTGTCGGCGAAGAATTAAGGATCGCTTTGGGCTCAGAATCAGAGGATGCTAGTGAGAGAAAAGGCGCAAGAACTCGTCTTTTAAACTGTTCAAGACGCGACTGACTGTCAGGTGAGCAAGTATGGTGTCACACATGCCGATCGAGTCACCGACTCTGCAAGATCATCTGTCGCAAGAACTTCATTGTCGTAACTTTGAAATTTCGTCACATGATACTATTTCTCTGGTATATATTCTCCTCCTCCCTGCAATTTTGTCTATAAACATTCGATATTTTGGCACCAACAATTCAGTGTCAATCAGATCAACCACTTTGACTTCTGCTGAGCCATTATGGGTCAAAATTTAAGAATAGACTCAACTTCTGGGATTGCCATTTCATTCGAGTTGAACTGATAAACGATCACCATTATTCCTCCTCACTGTGTAGATGGATCAACTGGGAGAGACCACCACCACCACGTTGTCGATAGAAAGAAGTTACACAAATTTATATTCCGGGGAGCCAAGCCCTCCATTACAATCAGTCTAGTGCACACGTTCATGGAAACCTCCGGATGTATAGAATGGAATAGAGGTATGACGAGAACAAGTCATCACATTGAGGGACCCAAAACCAACGCACCCTCCTCGAGAATCTCAACCACAATATCTCTACCACCCGCTCAAAATCTCGGCGGGCGCTCATGCAAAACCAACTCAACATCAAACATACCAACCCACGTGCTCTTATCTGTCTTGAACGCGCCTTCAACCTTGGAATCGTCCTTGCACAGGACCTCGTAGTTGTCGTACAGATGCATCAGGACGGAGCGCAGCTGCTTGTCGGCGAAGAACTGGCCCATACACTTGCGCGAGCCGTAGCCGAAGGTGTACAGGTTATAGCGGAGCTGCGGGGGAAAATTAGCAAGATTGATCGTTTGTGCGTAGAGGCAGAGGGGTTTACGAACGTCGTTTTGAGTGAGGCCCTTAAAGCGCATTGGGCGGTATTGCGTCGCGTCGTCGCCCCAGAAGGGGTTGCGGATGTTGATGCCATATGTGTCACTGACGACGCTGGTCTGCAGGGTTTTTCGGTTAGCACTGTGGATCAGACAAACAGACGTCGAAAACGTACGCCTTTTGGAATAAAGTAGCCGCCCAAGACCTTGTCGACGGAGGCCTCTTCAGGGAATGAAAATGGCAGCGTGGGCTGCAGACGCAGTGACTCAAGGATGATGAAGTGGAGAAGCGTATCCTTGCTGGCCAGGTATTTTTGCTGATCGTGCCTGTTTGCGTCGATTTCGGCAACGAGGTCCTTTTGCACCTCGATGGAGTCGGCCAACATGATGCAGGCTGAGACAAGGACGTGGGCGGTGATGTCCAAGTTGGCGTAGGTGGCTTCGGCAACTGTTTGAAGAAGCTGATTCTCTCGTTAGCGACGATTTTCCGACCGGATGGAGAGAGCGCTTTACCTCGTCTTCCGTAATCTTGCCCAGAGCGACATCCTTCCACAGCTTCATGATTGGGAGTTGGGGCTTGTCGAACCTCGCCGAGCGCATCATCATGTTCCACGCCTTCCAGCGCTTTGCGTACTCCAAACCAATGCCGTACTGGAAAGGCGTATACATCATGCGCGTGGGCTTGGTGCGCGCCAGACCCGCCTTGAGTGTCGTGATCGAGATGAGCATAAAGATCTGACCAACATCCCAAAGCTCCTTCTTCTCGGCGGACGTCATCTCGCCAAAAAGCACGCGCGAAGTCTCCATCAGGGGGAAAGGCATGAGAGATTTGGCCGCATCGATCACAAAGCTCTTGTCGCTATCGGTGCCGGTGTCGATGCGCGTTTCCTTAATGCGCTGCACAAACTCTTCGCCAGAGCGGTTAATCTGGCCCATTTGTCGCATGGCGATGGTGTTGGTGAGCAGAGGATCCACAGCTTTGCGGACCTCGCGCCAGCGGTCGCCGCTGATGAAGCCGACGGCGTGGCCCATGACGTTGGTGAGTGCCCAGCCGCCGCGCGTCGTGAAGGTCTTGCGGTGCTGGCTTGCGTCGCTAAAGAAGTTGGCGACATCTTTGGGAGTCGTGATTACGCTGCAATAGTTGAGCGAAGTCCGGATAGATTTGACTGTCAGACAACTTACACCTCGCTGAATGTGCCGGCCCAAATCCGGTAAGTCTCTCCGTACTCCTTCAACCACTCTTCGCTCTTTCTCCTGTGGTCAAAGAATTTTTCAAGCGTGTTACCATGCGGCCACTGATATTTGGGGCCAGTCATCGTCTTCTTGCCATCTGTGCTCTTGATCTTGGTGGACCAATCGAGGTAGGGCTGCACGAAATGTTTAGCTTAGAGTTGGATGACTAGCACATTTTCCTACTTACGTGGAACACTGCGCTGATGATTTGAGGATTCTTGTACAGAATGAAGATGACAAAAGCGAGCAGTACGATAGCGCTGGCAGCGGTTTGGATGGTTGAAGGGGCCACCGACTGACGAATCGAGAGGTGTGGAAGGGCCTTCGAGAAAGCCGTCCCCAGCTCATGCGACTTGAGCTGTGCTTTAGACAGTATCACGGCCAATAGCTCGTTTGAAGACATTTTAGAAGCGAATTGAAAATTCACAACAAATAGAAAATGTTGTTTCTAGGAGGAAGTGGAGTGGAAGTAAGTGAGTTGACTGATCCTCGGGAATAGTGAGAAGATTCTGCTCTTTTGTATCAACTCGCCCATCACAATTATTACATCTCTTCGTGAAAGTCGGAAACCAATTAAGTTTCCTTAGTTCCCTGATAATGTCCGGAAGGCGGAGAGGTAATGCCTCTCTCGGCTGTGCTGACCGGCGTGTAGGGCTGGCCCCCTCGGACAGTAACGCCGGTCCATATGTGCAAACAGAGTCTCGGCCCCAATGAATGTCGCCCTCTTGACTTTGAATTGTCGAAAGATAAAACTTGGAGGAGTTCCGTCAGAAAATATGAACTTAAACAGCAACTCATAGGTTTTTCTATCCTGCGAAAATTTATCATTCTACTGTAAAATGACACCGGTCTCTTTCGAATCGACGGACAGCCAAAAGCTCCCCGTAAAGCAGTCCATCAAGAATGAAGTAGCTCCCCCAAAGCCATCGAGCCAAGTTGGTGAGTAGAGTGACTTCTGAAAATTGCGCAAAGAGTGTCGCGAGTAACCATTTCAGACTGGGAGAAGATGAACTTTACCTATGAGCACAGCAACGGCCACGTGGAGTCAACCTTCAACATCGCCAGTGGCGACTGGTCAATGCCCGAATTCATCTCAGACCCCTACCTACACATCCATGGTCTCGCACCGGGCCTCAACTACGGCCAGCAAATCTACGAAGGCCTCAAAGCCTTCCGCGATCCATCGGGCAAAATCAACATTTTCCGTCCAGACGAGCACGCAAAGCGGATGCAACACTCGGCGTCCGCTGTGCTGATCCCCACGATTCCCGCCGAGCACTTCCTCCGCTGCGTCAACATGGCTGTCTGGCGCAACGCCGAATTCGTCCCGCCCCACGGCAGTGGCGCCGCCATGTACATCCGTCCACTGTGCTTCGGATCGGGGCCGCAGCTGCAATTGAGCCCACCTGCCGAGTTCAAGTTTGTCGTCTTTGTTCAACCCTCGCCGCCATACCACGGCCTCAAGCCGCTACCGTGCTTGATCATGGAGGAGTTTGACCGTGCGGCGCCGCGCGGCACAGGAGGCGCAAAGGTTGGCGGCAACTATGCCCCGGTTATTCCGTGGAGTGGGAAGGCGTACAAGATGGGATATCCGATGACGCTACATCTGGATAGCAAGACGCGGACTGAGGTTGAAGAGTTTAGCACGAGTGGCTTCATTGGAATCAAGGAGGACGCCGAGGGGAACGTCGTCATGTGCATTCCTGACACCAAGAACGCCATTGCAAGCATCACCAGCAAGACTTGTGTCGAGCTGGCGGAAAGTTGGGGGTGGAAGGTCGAGAAGCGATCCGTAAGTAGTCAAACAAAAATAACACTTGAAATTATGCTGACCGTCTTAGATTCAATACAAGGAGCTCGCCGACTTTTCTGAAGTCTGCGCTGCTGGCACCGCCGCAGCGCTCGTGTCCATTTCGTCCATTACTTGCCTTTCCAAGAACGACAAGTTCGAGTATCCGAATGCTGGCACGGACGGAGGCAAGCACCGCAACCGTCTGTTGCAGGAAGTTTTTGCGAGACAGCAGGGGACGGCATCAGACAATTTTGGTTGGCTCCACGAGGTGAAGAGTGAGCTTGAGTAGATGGATAGCCTGGGGCGAAATCTATGAGACGCAATGGTTGCGATGGAAATTTATCAAACGCCGGGGAGCTTAGGTGTACTGCAATTATTTCATCAGTTTGGTGTTTGAGCTTCTGAACTTATTAGAAACACCAGTTTTTGCAGCTCAGGATTGGGAGTTGGCAAAGTTATTCGGATCTTTGGCATCTCATATCTCTTGCAAATAAAGAAGCACCAATGCTGGGATTTGCGAATATAAGAAGCAGTCAGAATCTCTCAGGTTTTCACATGCAGTGAGTTGGCCAAGAGAAAGGAGGAGGAGAGGAAATTCTTTCGCTGATGTGAGCAGAAAGACCCTTTTGGAAAGGTTGTTCCAGGCTCGCGCCGCGACAAGGGCGGGAATGTAAACGGCGTGATTATTGATCGAGCTTTCTCGCAACTCGTTTCGCGTGTCGCGCTACGCTATTGGAATGACGAAGCGTCTTGCAGGAGAAGTCCACGAGCGGGCTATTATGTTGTTGGTTTACGAAGTCAGCAATGAGTTGATTTCATTTTTGTTTCGGTGACCGAGCTGGAGACGCCTTGGCGTGGTAACGATGATTCTGGGGACCATTTGAGGTTTCAACGCATGTTTGTGGGTCGCAGAGGTGATCCCGTGGTAAGCGCCATGTGAGAAGTCGATGCGGCCCGGTCCTGGAGGGTTATGGTGGGCAGGATATGTGGAACATGTTCCAAAGCCTTGAATGGCGCATGTTTTAGTTTGGAGTTTGGAAGCCAGGGCTAAAAGCGCTTCAGGGGTACTTGCCTCCGTTGGTGTTTTGAATTTTTGATGTTGTAAGCACGAAGAACATCTTACACAAGCCAAACTTTGTGCTTGCAAAATTCATTCGCGTCGTTGTTGCAGATTGGAATCTTTGCATCTGTTTCTCCGACAGTCTGTGCACTCAGGATGCACAGTGGAGCATAGGCAGACCTCAGTGGACTCAAGATAACGCTTTGATTGAGCCAACTAGTGGCTGTCATTCATGCACACCGGCACGAACAGTGGGTATTCGATTCCATGGTGAAAGTACAATGGACTGTCGTTCTATCGGATTAGGAAAAAACTCAAAAGCGCCTCGCTGTTCTCAATGCAGATGCCAAACGCCAAACACGCAAAGGGTATCTTCAAACTCCCACAGCAGGACGACTCCGCTTTGGTAGTGTCCATGGCTTTGCGCAAACAATCTTGAGTAAATTAGCCAAGATTCGACAAGCGTGTATCTGAATCGGGCATACCTCGCCTTCACTGTAAGCCCAGAAGTACACAATCATTCCGATGATATAATAGAGACCAGAATTTGTGCCTTGGTAGAGTAGCAAAGCGGCGAGGGTGCTCAAGGGGTAAACGACCAAGCGGGCCTCCATGGATCTGTGCAAAGCTGACCCAGCGAGGAAGCTGAGCGGCCACTCCCAAGCAAGCCCCAATAGACCAAGTACGAGGTTGATAATCTGCAATGCAGGAACCGGCTTTACTGCGCCGTCGAGATTGCGGGTCAAAAAGTCCCAAAAGATTTTTGGCCAAAAGAAGCCTTCAATAGCAGCGGCCACTTGGTCTTGAGTGTTGGTGTTAGTAACCATCCAAATAATGCGAGGGAAAATTGAGGCCAAGACGTACAAGCTGCAGCTGTGAGAATTATCAGACGAGCCCAGTGGTTCTTGATTAATTTGCCCATGTCCAGAGTAGTTTTCAGAAAATGCAGGCAAGTTGTGATGGTGAGAGGGCCACTACTTGATTGCGAGGAGCAAAGGCATGAACAATATATCGTCGACGAGGCTTTGGCGCTCAGGTGAGCCGAGTAGTGTGAAGGCTTTGGAGTCTCAGGATAGCGATTGACCATTACAAGGAGCAGCATATCGAGGGCGTAGGGAGTGTTTGGATGGACGGCACATAAGAGGTGGTGTGCTAAGCGCCGGGGGGCTGCTGCGCACGCCAGCGCGCCAGGGGAAGCAGCAAATCATGACCGCCGCCAACCCCAACCTCTCCGCTCCTCACCACCATGTCACACCGGCCATCGACGTGACACCCGCCCTGCAGCCGTTCATTGGCCATATCGATGGTCGCGCTCTCTTGCTATGTGCCTATCTCGTCGCTCGCACTCAGCCAAAGCCAAGCTGAGGTTTGCCTCTCAAGAGCCTCGCCGTTTGCCGGAGGACTCGTTTTCCAAACATCGAGCCAAACACATTGTGACGATGCCACGAAAGAGTCCTGGCCTATGTTGCACCCGAGATACTTAGATACGCCTCGAGGATAACAAGATCTAACAAAGAGTTTTCCAACATTGAAAATGGAACGGCCGAATTCAACACAATCCTTCCAGAAGGTGCATGTCAGCAGCTCCACCATCAAGAGTCTTGGGCCTTGGCTCGGCCATATCCCCCTTTATCAACGCGGTGCCGATGCTGGTTCCAGTGATATTGGAACACTTTTCGCGTGCACACATCGTGCAGCATGTCGGCGCCTACAGGCTGCGTCTCGTTGGGTGTAGTCCAACGAGTGGCTAGGAACATCTGCAAGCATTGTCCACCGCCTTCCACAACTTCGCAAGCGCCCATGGCAAACATTTGCCCTGCCACGCAACCGAGACATGATGTGGTCCAAGGGTGCTGCGATTTGATCCACTTCTATCAGCTGTCGGTCGTCTGCATACTCCGTGTCATCACGACTTCTTCGCACCAGCTCCTCCAACATCCCAAACGTAGCGTCGCCGTCTGCATGAACAGCTAAAGTCTTCTCGGATATCGGCCCCCCAGTCAAACGTGGTGTTTACACTCCGTCCAAGGGTTGTTTCGAACGCGACCTCCCCCATACCTCGACTACGGTTTCGTGCACCAGCCTGGGACTCTTCTCGGATTAACGAGGCCTCGCCTCGACAATCGCCTTGTACGTTGAAGGATCGACTGGCAGCTTGCACCCACGACAGAGGCATCGCAACGAGCATTCAAAGGCGTCAAAAGAACCCAGCACCCATTCTTTGAGAAGCGCCTTGTTCAAGATCTCGACCGCGTCAATCACAAGAGCTTTCAACACCACATCACAAGGCCAAGAGCATCCAAGAAAACGCGAATATTGTTAAAGAAACCCCCAGAGCCTCAATTCGCAGCAACCAAAAGCTTTGAATCACATATCTACCCATCAAGATTGATTGTATTTTTCAAAACATCATCCGCATCATGGGTATCGCGTGTCAGTCTCAGACTTGACACCCTCTCTAACGGCAACGCGATCCCCAAGGCTGCTAGTCCACCCCGCTTCCCGCATTGCAATACACGCGTCGCCTGTTTGACGATACAGTCATCGCCATCCCGTTTCCCATCCCGCGCCATCAGGAAAGCAACTAATCATAGCGGCTGCGGCTTTTCACGTCAACTCACGCCAAGCTTCCCAAAAGAACTGCCCATCCCTGTGGGAACATTTTTCGAAAACTCCCTGCTGCGCATAATTCTTCGTAAGCGGTAGCGTATGACCAGCGCTTGACCGCATAAACGCGACATTCAGTGTATCCAGGATCTGGGACCACTTTCTCCGACCTTTTGTCGCCAGGAAGTACTTGCGGGGCTCAAATTTGTCGCTATACACTACTTTGCCTTCGTGGCTGGAGTTTACATCTTTATTTGCGCAAGCCTGCCGTCTTGAATCCTGGAGAGTCTCTTGGTGCAATCTCTCGCCCATTCGTCACTTCTGTTGTTTACACTCTGCCCGCAGATTCCCAAGGGCTTGGTACCGCGAAGCAAGTTCTTGAAATTTTCTGATCTTTCTTGCAACAACTGATTCAGCATGGTGGTACAACTGCAAAAGAAGAGCTGGAAGGCCCATTTTGAGCCCAGGAAGCTGTTGTTTTATTTTCTATTCTATGGCTTTCATATCGCAATTTTTGCTATAGGATGGTAAGTTACACGAATGAACGGCGAAGTGGTGAACTAACATCACACAGGTGGAAGCAAGCCAGAGATAAACGCCTCGCAGCACTCAACACACTTAAGTGGTCCGTGTGGATATCTAGAGGAGCTGGTCTGGTGCTATCGGTCGACACGCTCCTCATCTTACTTCCCATGTGTCGGACATTACTCAGAGTAGTCCGTCCCAAGGTTAGATGGCTTCCACTGGACGAGTCTCAATGGTTCCACCGCCAGGTCGCCTACGCCCTTTTGATCTTTACCACTATCCACACTACTGCACACTACGTCAATTTTTTCAACGTCGAAAAGGACCACCTCCGGCCAGAGATTGCGCTCCAAATCCACTACACCGAGGCAGGAGGCATAACCGGGCACATTATGCTGCTTTGCATGCTCCTAATATACACGACTGCCCACCACCGGATACGACAACAATCTTACGAGACGTTTTGGTACACCCATCACCTCTTCGTTCCGTTTCTCTTGGGCATGTACACGCACGCCACTGGATGCTTCGTCCGAGATACGACGGATCCAATTTCACCGTTCGCGGGGAAGCCTTTCTGGAACCACTGCCTTGGCTACGAAGGATGGCGATGGGAGCTTGTTGGTGGTGCTCTTTATCTTATTGAGCGCATCGCGCGCGAAATCAGAGCGCGGCAAGAAACGATGACCACCAAAGTGATTCGCCACCCGTATGGTAAATACAACAGGTCATGATATTTCAAATCGCAAGGCTAATATGTTTCAGACGCTGTGGAGATACAATTCGTCAAACCATCGTTCAAGTACAAACCCGGCCAATGGCTCTTCATCAACTGCCCTGCCGTTTCATACAATCAATGGCACCCTTTCACAATCACATCCTGCCCCTTCGATCCGTACGTCAGCATCCACGTTCGACAGGTTGGCGACTGGACTCGCGCTTTTGCCGACGCCCTCGGTGCGGGACCTGCGCAGGCCAAGCTCTATGACGACATGGACCCAATGGGCATGTATGAAGTGGCGCTACAACACGGCCAGGAGATGCCCAAAATACGCATCGATGGGCCGTACGGAGCACCTGCAGAAGACGTCTTTGACAACGAAATCGCTGTGCTGATTGGAACCGGCATTGGCGTGACGCCATGGGCGTCCATCCTCAAAAACATCTGGCATCTCCGATTATCACCCAATCCGCCGCGCCGTCTCCGCAGAGTCGAATTTATTTGGGTCTGTAGAGACACTTCCTCCTTTGAGTGGTTCCAAGCGCTCCTCTCCAGCCTGGAATCGCAAAGCCTCAACTCGGCTGTGCCCAAATCATCACTCGGACCAAACAACGACGACACGGATTTCCTACGTATCCACACCTATCTGACACAGCGCGTGGATGTGGACACTGCCAACAATATCGTGCTCAACTCTGTCGGTACTGACAAAGACCCCCTGACCGAATTGCACAGCCGCACCAACTTTGGCCGCCCTGACTTCCACAAGCTGCTGCGCGGCATGCGCGACGGCATCACGAGCCGCACGTACATGGCGGGCTTGGAAGCGACGTTGCGGACAGATGTCGGTGTGTACTTTTGCGGTCCGGGTACTGCAGCGAAGGAGATTAGGAAGGCCTGTAAGGGGGCGACGTCAAGCGATGTGCGGTTCAAGTTCTGGAAGGAGCACTTCTAGCGCGAGGAGAAACGAGCACAGCGAAGGACGATGTCGGGTTGGAAGTCTGCACATAACGACCATTTACGACTTTTGCGATGTTGACTGGATTACCATTGCAATAATCTCATATCCTCTTTTGCATATACTCTTTTGTAAGCTTGCTGAATGGAATGGCATATCATGTTGGATTTAGACATCGTGGGGATGGCGAAGATCATGATCCTCTCTTGCACATTTATATAACATGAACGCGTCATCAGCAAGTGGTTACCTCTCCAGTTTCGAAATTCCGTGGTTTTCCGTTGCCCTTGGAAAAGTCCCCCTTTCCCCCATCCCCTGGCCACCACCTCCTGTAAAACTTGCCCGTCATATGCGAGCAAGGCAATCCTTGGATGTTGCACTCGATTGGAGGTCGAAGATGTCAACGCGGCGGCTTTGGCATGGCCGTTTTCCATTGGCCTCGGGGCCTCGCACACGCCTCTTTTAATCTTTTGACTACTACAGTTCCTTGCGGAGCTCATTGGAACCATGGTGTCACTTCCCAAACGTACGCACAACTGGCTACGCCCTGCACTCAACAGACATGATCACCACAGTAGCGGGACAGGGTGTTACTCTAGTCGCGAGTCGTCATCTCATCGCGCCACAAGCCAGGGGAGCAGGCGCAAGCGATGTGCTTTCATCGCACATGCGCCTGTGTTCTGCAAAGCAGCCTGCAAGCCTTTCCAAGATTGACAAGCAGCAACTTGAGACTGCATGCTTCTGCCACTCCGGAAAAGACTTTTTAACGCAGCAATTCGCGCTTTTCGTTAGTGGTCAAAGGGTCTCGCCACGCCTAGCTGCTATCTATTCAAAGACCGAGACTACGCTTCAAAAACGCTCATCAGTGCTAGCTCGACTCGCCACGAGTCTATGGATGTGTGTATATGCAGTGGTGATGGCACGAATGACGGCCAATAATCGACGAGGACTGGAAAGAGTCGCCCCCCTCCGCATGCCAACAACTCGCTCTGCGCGCGATTTGCTTTGCTTCGCTTCACTCAAACGACAGTTGATTCAGGTCTGAACCTTTCCTCTTCCTCTTCCTCCTTTGAAAAGCAAACTCCTGGCAGACTACGCCGCAAAAACGCCCAAGCCCTCGGCAGCGTCTCTAGAATCCTCGCGCTGCTGTTCGCGCTCCCGTTCGTCTTCTTCCGTCTTCTCGCTCTGCAAGCTCTCGGCCAAGCTCGCCGTCTTTCTCTTCTTGCGGAAGCTGGACCAGCTGAGACCGCTCGAACGATCCGCCTTCTTCTCTTCTTTGCCGCGCGGCTGCTCGGTGCTTCCAACTGCCGGGCTACTCGCAGCGCTGCTACCGGTGCCAGCAAATCCGGGGGTTGGCGGTTCGGTCGACGTGCCATCACCTTCGTCAGGGTCCTCGAAACTGCTGCTCGCCTTTTTCTCGCCGCGTGAAAAGAAGCCCCCCTTTTTCTCGCCGCTGCCGCTGCCGCCGCCTGTGCCTGGGATGGTGAATTTGGATGAGCTGCTCTTGCGACTGAGCTTGCTCATCCAACTCTCCTTGCCGACGCTGGTGCTGGCTGCGACCAAGCTTTCGGATCGCGATTCGGTACGATCGAGACTGGGGCGTGGGCTCCAGCTGCTAGAAAGGGAGAGGCTTGCGGTCTCGGCGAGGCTGCTGGCCACAGTGCTGCTGCGGTCACGACCTGTGTGGCTGTCGCGTGACTTGCGTGTCAAAGTCGGCGAGAGGTCGCCGCCGCCCTTGAGGTTGAAGACATCCGAGCCAACGGTTGAGGCCGATGGCGGGTACAAGGTAGATCTGGCAGATGTGGGGCGTTCTTCCGAACCATCAACGCTCGGAAACGCAGGTTCTTTCGCTTTGGACTTGCCCTTGCTCTTTTTGTCCGCCCTTTCCTTTTCAGCCTTGGCCTTGTCAGCCGAGCGAGTCAGACCTAAAAAGGACTTGAAATTGGGTGCAGCCGGGTTGAGCCTGCCACTGGGAGGAGTTAATGGCGGCGGCGGCTGGGGTTGGGACTGGGGACGTGTGCCTATGGGCGCCTGCTGAGGCGAGCGCGCGTCGTGCGAGTAGTCGAAATTATGCACAGTACCTTCATATCCCAGTCCGGGAGGAGCGTGTTGAAGCGATGGTCTACGGGACTGCTGGCGCGAAAAGCTCATGGAGGTGAGCGCAGCGTTCACACCCAAGTCGGCTGTGCTCAAAGGAGATGACCGCTGAGCAGTGGGCTCAGGACCCCATCCAAAGCGTTGGGAGCTCTCGGTAGAAGGCCGAGGGAGCTGGTTCTCTCCAAACGACCTCGTCGAGCCTGGCCGGGGAGACGACGACCTCTCCGCTCCAAAGCCAGGGGGCCAAGGCGAGGTCTCTTCTTCCCTGCTTGTTGGGAAAAACTTGAATGCTCTCTTGCGCGATTGGAAATGGCTGGGGCTACTTGTTGTGCCAATCGGGGGGGCAGCGTAGTTGCGGAATGGTTTCGACACCGAGTCCATCCAGCTCGACCCAGAGTGACTACCTCGACGGCGCTGTGCGCCTATTGGATCAAGCTCTTCATGCTCAGGGCGAGGCAACGATTGAGAGCTCTTCAACGAACCCAAAACCGGGCCGTCATCCGACACAGTCTTGCCCCGTTGGCGATTAAACAGCTGTCCCCAGCGACTCTGAGCCGGAGTTCCCGTCAGGGCCCTGGCGGAGCCAGATAGCGAATTGACCGATCTCGTGTCGCTATCAGCCACGCCTTCTGGTTGATACTGCATGTGCAGTTGGCCGGAGCTCGCCCTTGGGCTTGTGAAAAGACTAGGCGAGTAACTGTGGACAGATACGGGCGAGCCTGGACTTTGGTTCGTCTCTTGGGCTTGAGGAGCACCCAACCCGGGTATGGCTGGACCACCTGGCGGGCCAGTCAAGTCTCCAAAAGAGCCTGCACTGTGCCTGTCGGGATTTTCGAGTCCCGAGCAGGTAGACCTTTCCATTTCGCTTGAGAACAAGTCTGAAGGTAGAAGAAGAGCGCCCGCGTTGGGACTCATCGGGGCGCCGCCGGTCAGTTGCTCAAATTCTTCGCGCGTGAAGCTACTTTCTCGGTGCGCCGTTATTGGTATTGCGCCATTAGCAAAATTGAAGAATGGTGATGAAGACGTAACTGTGGGGGAGATGCTAGCCATGCTAGGGTTGGTATAAGGGGTTGTGGTGGTGGTTGTGTTGGTGACGGGAAACGTGCCCGGAGCAGCGGAAAAGTTGTCGTTGCCAAAACTGCCTGCGTGTTGCCTTTGTCTCTGGCTGGTCCGCTGCGATGGAACGTCATCCAGAATCGCGGTTTGCCGAAACAGATTGGGTTGATTCGAGGCCCGGGCGGAGACGAGCTGGAGCTGATTCTGAGCTTCTGCATACGCTCGTTCAGCAGTCTGCAACCCAGCCCAAGCAACCTGATATCTCTGTTGGAGCCCCCGAATCTTCTCACCCCAATCCTTTTCCTCTTTTGCCCACTCGGTCCTTCTTTGCGCCTCCGGATCAGCCTCTCCAGTCTCCAGCTTCTTGCGCTCCTCCTCCAATGCTCTGTTCTGGATTCCGATTTCCCTCACAGACTCCTCCAGCGTTCGAATTGTGGCCAGCTCTTGGGCTTGCTTCTCCCGCAACTCATTTACTTTTTTCTCCGCACTCGACCGCCAGTCTTCCTTTTGCTGGCCCATGCGATCAATCTCGGCCGCCATGTCATCAATTTCGACCTTGAACTTTTGCAGGTCATCCAACCGTTTCTTTCGAGTCGCTTGATTTTGCTGCAAGGCCTTTTCCTCGGTATTCCTCTTCATCTGGACTCTTTGATACTCTTTTTCCAAATTGACAACCTCCTTTCTCAGTTCCGAACTGGCAGCCGTCTTGCGAGCAAGCTCATCCTTGAGCTCGTTTTGCCGTTGGCTGGAAACTTCCTTTTGCTCCCTGAAACTCTTTTCCTCCTCCTCAATCGCTTTTCTGGTAGTAGCAATACCCGTACGCAACCTGTCGCCATGGGCATGCAGCCGTGCTTCCGTTTCGGCCGCGTTTGGATCCTCATCCTTCTCGTCTTGGTGGAAAGGGTTGATTGTCGCCGGAGAGGTGCGGCGCGGCAGGTGGGCTCTGCGGGGGTGCGCTTGGCTGTTGCTGTGGGATCTGACCATGTCGGCAGGTAGCAAGGCCGGCGACGGAGGCTCCAAAAAGTTCTTGCATGGAGTAACCTTGGCTTCGACCCACCATTCCCCGTCCTCGTCGTGCTGATCATCGTGAGCAATCTCGACGGCTCGTTGGTATGCGGAAAAATCAAAATAATCGTCCGACGAAGGCAGTTTTGTTCGGAAGCGAACTGGCGCGCTTTGCGTGTGAAAGTTGTGTTGGTTGATGGCAACGATGCGTGCAGTGAAGGCAGTAGCGGGTCGCAGGTTTGTGATGTTTATCGATGTGTCCCGGGGACCTACTTCTTCGACTGCAGCGAGTCAGCAAGAGGCCAAATCGGGAAGTAGCACTGCTCAACCTAGTACGCCATTGACTTTGATCTGATACGCCTGAACAGCACTGCGGGGCTCTGAAAGATCCCAGTGAAGGACAGCGCCGTCGGCTTTGATCGCAGCGAGAGAGACGACCGGTGCGGCGGGCACCTCGAGGCCCAGGAGCTTGACAAGATCGTCTTCCTTGATGGCCATGACCTTCCAGGTGCGATAGACGAGCCTGGCCAGAAATCAGACGCGCAAGACCAAGGAAGAGGGGATCGCGCACCACAGCAAGGCAGCAAATGTGGCCAGCGCCTTCAACGACGGAGCGGAGGTGAGAGCGTCAAACGGCTCCATGCCGGCGGCGCGGTTGGGCCAGTGGGCGATAATTTCTGAGGATGGCATGGCCGTGCGCTCGAGGGGAAGAGGATCAAGCGCAGGCAGAAAACGCAGAAAACGCAGAAAACGCAGACAAAGCAGGAAAGACGAAAGAAGACTTGGCCATGTGAGTGGAGTAACAATGCGAGAAAAGACGAGCGATGAGGGGGGGGGGAGACAGTGTTTGCGCAGGGGAGAGACCTGACGCAGAGCCAACCTTGACCCAGGAGGCCTTGGGGCCTTGGCTGGACGAAGCTCGGAGCCCTTTTGCGGCGGCGGCAGTGGCAGTGGCAGTGGCAGAGGCCATCGCCGTCCTCCTCCGCTCCGACCACCAACTCCAACCCCTCGCTCCCATCACCATCACCACCTCCATCTCCATCTCCATCTCCATCTCCTCGCTCCACCACCACCACCACCACCACCTCCTCCTCCTC
>JAIFKG010004284.1:0-11435 GCA_020351975.1 Phyllosticta ampelicida
CCCCCCCCCCGATCGCTACGTCCCATGCCGTGCCGTGCCGCCCATGCCCAAAAAGTGGTGGTGGTGGTATCTCCGTATCGATATATCTCCATCCTAATCGCCGCGTCCCCGCGCGTGTAAAGATCATTTATCCGTGTCCATGTCCGTCCATATGCTTTGGAAGGGAATAAGTAAAGAGACAAAGAGGGAGCACAAGGAGGAAAGAAAGAGAAGGGCGATCGCTATGCAGATCCAAAAAAGCCGAATCGAGTCGAAAGCAAAATGAAACCCAGGCCGTGGGGGAAAGAAAAGGCGGGTGAGACGAGATGAGAGACGTGCATTGGCTCAAATGAAACGTCGATGGAGAGGATGGCAGCGTGCCGAGTCGAGCCGAGTCGAGCCGAGTCGAGGAGCGCCATAAAAATCCAAATGAAAGCGACAAAGGGCAAAGGACAACCAGATGCGAATCTTAATCTAGTTGTAGCCACCTCGTCCCGCTGACGCCGCCGCCTCCATGACGAAGACGCTGTAGCCCCCGTGGCCAGAAGATGCGGATGCAGACGTGAGAAAAGGCAGCAGCGAGGAGAAGAGCGCGGTTAAGGGGGATGAGGTGCCGTTGTAGCCGCCGCGGCCCATCGTGCTTGTGTTTTGGGTAGGTTGCTTGGTGGAGGTTTGTTGGTTTGTTGGTTGGCGGCGCCGCGTTAAGAGGCGTGGACAGGCGAAGGGGCGTATGTATATATGTGGATGAATGTGTGCGTGTGTGTGTGTGCACGAGTCGGATGCGGGAGGAATGATGGAATAAATGGTAGAGGTGTGGCAGTGGGAAAGGCGTATTTATGTGTGTGCGGAGGCTGATGTATGCGATGGAAGCGGTGTCGACTTCGTCTGCGTGCTGCGTATGCCGTATGTATTGTATGTAAGTCCAGGGGGGATGGATGTGGCGAGGTGGGCTTTCAAAATGTCGGGTGGGACTGCGTCGGTTTGAATTGAGTCAAGGTGATTAGACTGCTAGAACGTCTGGTGGACGGTAAGAGTGGCGTTGAAGTTTGGAGAGAGGGAGTTGATATTTTATTGTTGATATTTGGCAGGCGTAGCGTTGGTTGTTGTGGGTGGGTCTTATTGGCTGCCGAGTCGAGAGGCAGGAAGATGTGTTATTGATGAAGTAGTCGGCAGTATGTTGGAGAAAGTGCGGGTGTGTAGAGGAATGTAGAGGAAGCAGAGGAGAGTAATGCCTTGGACGATCGGTTGATTGATTTGATGGGAAGATGGAATCGATGGATCGATGGATTGATGGATGACTCGAAAGTAGAGGGAGAGGAGATCCCAGATACTTATATCATCTCTGCCTAAATCCAGAGGCAACCTAAAATGGGACTGCAGGCATTGACAGCACAGCAGGAAAGATGTGAGAGAGAGTAGGAGAAAAGAGACAGGAACAAAAAAAGAAGCCCCCAGATGGAGAGCTGTGCAAAAGCGGAATAGAGACACAAGACAGATTCTACCGCAGCAGCTAGTTTCCAGCTGCCCAGCTCCCGGCAGCACATTTACCACCACCCTCCACATGGCCACCCGTGGAACGCTGTCCAATCCGAAGCTGGTATTTCAGGAACCAAGCAAGCCCATGTGTAGCCAGCCAGCTACCGGTTCCCGGCCACAGATCAAAGAATATTCCAGCAGCGGCAGGAGGTGGGATGGCATGGTAGGACTAGTCTAGTCATAAAGTGGGAGGGCACGCACAGGGCACAGTCAGGGCACGGTAGGGCAGGGCAGAGTAGGGCAGCGTAAGAGTGAGCAATGATGGATGGACGAACGAACAGAAGAGAAAGAAAATGACATCTTTTGGGTCCCGGTCCCTGCGCTGCGTCACATGCGCCACCGCGGCCCTGGGGCCCAGATGGCTGGACAGTGATGATGCTGATTCTGGTGGTCGTCGTCGTGATTATGTTTGCATGGCTCTCTGAGCACTCCGTTGCCAGGCTGCTGCGGGCACGGTGCAGGTAAGGCGCAGCATGCAAGCTGGAGAGCAGCAGATGAATGGCTCCTGGACGCGCAGCATGGCACGGTCCAGGTGTTCTAACTCTCGTCTGTCGCATCCAATCGTCTGCGCTCGTCCGGGCCGGGTCAGAGAATGAATAATGCCCCTTTTGCGTAGTGGAAAGCGAGGCGAAAACCAACGGGAGAATAAGGTGTGGATGAGCGATGGATGGGGGCGCCGTACCGTACCGTGCGTCGTGTGAGGTGTGTTGCCTACCTGCCTGCCTGCATGCCATTCATAGAAGTTGTTTCTTACACTGCCCGGGCAATAGAGGGAGAAGAGGGGGGAGAAAAAATAAACGAGAAGAGACGAGCCTGCTACCATGGACGCGGCGTCGACCCAGCTGCTGCAAGCCACAGCCGCTGCATGCCGTGGCTGCGTGGAAGAGTGTGTGAAGTGCTACGGTTGGGGGAAATGGAGGGGTGGAGCGGAGCTGCGGTGGGCTGAAAGACGGAGGTTGTGTCTCCAGGCTGAACGGGCTGTTCTCAACGGCCGCCATAATTATGGCCGCAGCGCCTCATCCAAAGAGAGCCGAGACGGTCTCTCCCTTCGGACGCCGCAGCTCAAGGCAGGAGAAGCGGCGGCTGACGGTGGCCTCGGAAAAAAATGGACGATGGTATTCGCTACTTGCGGGCACCGCGCCGGCAGCTTGCGAAGTGCACAAGCCGACGGCGAAAACATCGGAGTTGCAGGTACTGTACGAACGACGTGAAGCAAGGGAGCCTTAAAAATGGGGCGCAGACCTCAGCCTCGCATCATGTTCTCAACCTCTCATTCCCTTTCCTGTTTGAGCGGAGGGTATGATGCTGCAACGGCCAAAGCAGTATCTTGAGTAGCTGTCATCAGCAGCCAGCACAGTCATCCGTCGTCTCCATCATGCCGAAAATAATGGCAATGGCCCTGTCCGTCAGCACCTTATCGCGAGCCCTCCCTGCCACTGCCCGCCGACGGCTTCGTCATCAGCCTAGAGAGCACGTTTCGAGGGTTTAGGGCTCCATGTTTGTCTCCAGTCCCCCACTGCCGTTCCGGCGCCGTTGAGCTGGCGCGGCCATAGTCCCCCTATTGCTGACTTTGGAATTTTGACGTCTTCGACCTTCGGAATGTCGTCGACCAAGATAGACCAACATCGTCAGCTCCTCGCGGACCTAATGCCAAATGGACGCAGGTCTGCATACATTCTTCACAAGCAGAGACGACTCCATTGCGAGGACCCAGGAGAGGGGTTTGGAAAGCATGCGATGCGACGGAACGGCCACAGCGCTGGGTCACGCATGCTGCGTGTCTGTCGGGTTTGGGTGTGTTTTACTGACTGACTTACTGCGGATGACGCGAGAATCAGAGGCGGATTCCTATAAATACCCTGCTCGGTAGGGCTGAGGCGCGAGGGCGAGCGACCGAACCGACAGGCCTCAGGTCGCGCTGCCAAAATGCCCCGGCCACAACTGACGGAGAAGAGGGCCCAGTCACATCAAGCCTCGTCCCAGGCATCGTTCCAGTAACTTTGCTGACGTCGTCTGCTGTCGCTTCAAAGTCCTTGGTCGATCTTGATTCGCACAGGATTGGAAATGCGACTCGAACACACGCAAGTCTTGTCCTGGCCGCGTGGTCTGGTCAATATTCTGGGTGCATTATTGATGCTGCGTGCAGACGATAGTCTCCTGCACCACCGTTTTTTACGACCCAATCCATGGTCTTGGCTCCTCGTCTCCTGGGTCCCCAGATGCAGTGGCTCTCAAAACTCTCCATCCACTCGCCTTTTGCCAGCCCCCTAACCTCGGGCCCCCTTTGTCCAACCTCTTGCCGTTTCATTTAGAATACGCGTCCTCGACTTGGTGCGATTCTGCCCGGGTGCCTGGCTAACCATGCTGCCGTAGCACACGTCGCCAGCCCCTGCCCGTGGCCGTCGTCGTACAGAGCTCATGCCGCTGCAGGAACCAAGATGCTCCTGTAACACACCCCCAAGCGTCTTCTTCAAACAAAGCAATGCCCATTTTCGCCTTGCCATTTATCGGCCTCGCCGTCGAAAATGACCTGCAGGAGCCAGCTCATCAAGACGACACTATGCGTCTGTTGTCGACGAGGCGACCCGCGCTAGTCCCTATCGTCTTTTTTTCTTTCTTTTTCCTTTTTGCTTTCTCTCATGAAGCCCTGTAGCGGTTCGCTCCGTGGCAGCGTCGATAAGCTCTCCAGAGCCTTCTCGTTTTCTTGAATCCCTCGTCTTGAAACCATACAGTGTGCTCTCGAGGCCATCTGAGCGGCCGCACGGCTGTGGCGCTGCTCGCGCTGTGGCTGTTGTATGATTGTCCCACGGCCCCTTGATTTCCCAGTCAAGCCTATCGGGAGCATCAGACCATCAGCAGGATCAATGCCGGAGATCCATCCCCTGCGTTGATCGGACCCCCTCTCCCCAGGCCACCAAACCTCGGCCAAGACAGCCCAACACGAACCAGGAGGAGCACAAGACTACCAACCCGGGAATCCAATTGCGAAGATATACCGGGGCTTGGTAGCAAAGGTTGCGGCACACACAGCTGCGTCTGCTCTCAAATGTTTGAATACTCCCTGTGACTACGCACAGAGGACTTGGAAGTTTCCTGGTTCCATTCACCCGAGGAGCTTGAATGCTCCCTGACCACACTGCTTTTGGGATAGAATTTTCTGGGGTCATCTCTCATGTGCGCCATGGAGCTGCGGGCATTTCGTGCATGCAGTTTGTGGCACAGCGGCGCGGCGGCTTTGTCAATCGACTAGTCCATTTTTATTTTCCAGTCTCCCTTCCTTGGATCTCGGACAGATTCAGAATGGGCAGGTTTCTCTGCAACCCCCATCACTCGCTGTAGGAGGTGATATAATACTGCCTTCATTTAGCCCAGACTCGCAACTACCATTTGTGAGTGCATTTACCGTCAATACGGATTCTTCCCGCTCCTCGTCGTCAGTTGGCAAATAGACGTAGAGAATCAGTGCGTGACTATGGCAAAAGCCTTTTTGTCTCGGGTTAGAGGTCTGCGAATCAATCCACAGTGCCACTCACAAGCAACAACCCTTCCCTCCAGTCTTCCCACGGACATGACTTTGCCCCAATCTCTGCCATCTATCCGCACCGTGGCCCATCCCTCCTCGCTGCGTCCGTCGGCTGAACCGAGCTGCTTCATTCGCGTGCTTGGGTGCTCCGCGATGCCTTCCTCGCCGCCCTCGGTCACCATGGGATTTAGCTCCGGATTCGACAGGCCAATCCACATGCTGGAAATGTTCATGGCGTCGGTGCGGATGCTTAGCTTCAGACAGCCATGCATGTTGGCAGCCATCTCAAGGCGCGGCCCGACAGAAGTTGCGGTACCACCTGCGCCGCCTGCCCCCCCTTTAGAAGCCATCGCAAGCTTGGTGAAGCGATCTGAAATGCTTTTTAACTGCAGCAGGGGTGGCAGCCATATGTGCACGTCGGGCTCGCGGCACCGTGGCTCATGAATCTGGTCGACGCGGTCGGGGCTCAGCACTCGCACCGGAACATCTTGAGTGACAATCGTTTCGCGCTCCCTGTCGCTAGTGGGCCCATTTTCACCAAAGCCAAACTCATCACTAGGGCCGCCACCGAACGGGGCACCATGCGTGGTTCCGAGAGATGCGGTGACGATGGTCAGGGACAACAAGGGGATGTCGTCTTTTTTAGTGAGGCGAATCGAGGCAGAAGTTGCAGAAAGTGCTGATTTGAGAGCGCGTTGAAGCGGCACCAACGGCACCTCGAGGTTGATGACGTTGTCGGCGGCCGATTGAATGCTGTACTGATCCAATTCAAAAATGGTATCCTGGTGGACACGATTAGGAACACGCTTCGCCACAGCTATCAGATCTCCTTACCAGCGACAAGACCCTGCCATCATGTTAGTCATAGCTCATGCACGAAATTCTTGGAAGCACTCACGCCCAAACCTGAGTTCCTTGATTAGGGATTACGGTGAAGCGCACCTCGTCCTCGCTGAACCGTACCCAAGCCACAGGCCCGAGCGATGCTAGGGACGCCGTGAACTCTGCGATAGTGTCAATCGTCGGGGGGTAGCACAATCACAGAGCCGGGCCACATACTGGCAAAAGTGCCCACATTTTGGATGGAGGCCCTGAAGCGCATGGCAATGGTTGGGGGGACTTGAGGCGAGGGCTGCACGAAGCCGATCAAATTTCCACTGGCTCAACTGACGTGTAGTGGATGGCCTTGCGTGGACGTCGTCGAAACCCATACAAGCAAAGGTTGCGTGGGGAAATTCGAGATGGTTGTTGGATCCATGTTCACTCACCTTGCTGCTTTTGGCTTAGCCACTTCTGACACGCGACGCGCTCACGCGTCTCCTCGTCGCAACACCTCTGCAGCTCTTGGTCAACAACGACACCATGGCGCAGCAACGATTGAGAGGCCTTCCTGCTCGTGGGTATATTGTCTGATGATTTGAGAGGTTCTGCTAATTCAACTCGCCCAGATCCCCCAGGTCCGACTTTTCTCGCATACACTCCAAATGGCCGCAAGCTCATCACCGTCGGCTTGAACAATGCCATTCGCGTCTTCCAAACTGGATCCGACGACGAACCCACCAATATCGACAATGCACAAGACTCGAATACTGCTGTTGCGGCTGCTGTATGTGGTGATACAGGGAAGGGGAACCAGGCGCTAACGCCGCCTAGAACGACTTTTTCGTGACCGGATCCGAGGATGGCACCGTTTGCAAATACTCGCTCAAGACCAATTCCCTCGATGGCGTCCTGGTGCGCAGTACACTACCTGTGCGAGAAATTGCGCTGTCGCCAGACGGAAACTGGGCGGCAGTAGCCAGCGAGTATGCTCGACATTGCAGGCGAAGGATATCACTGATGTGTTGGCAGTGAATTGGTTGTCAAGGTCGTCAACACACATGATATGACCCGCGTCATTTACCTCCGAGAACAATTTCGACCTGCGAAACACGTATCTTTCGACGTAAGCGGTACCTACCTCGCAGTCTCGTGCTCCGATGGCCTGATTTACGTTTACTCGCTCAGCTCCGAGGAGCCGCAGCTCATCAAGAAGGTCGATGGGTTGATAAAAGCGTTAGAGACAGACGTAGAGGTAAGCTCTAAAGTCATTTGGCATCCTGATGGTCGAGCTTTTGCGGCTCCCACTCCAACACGGGATATTCAAGTGGTTTCTCGAAGCGATTGGGAGAACCAGCAAGCCTTCAAATTCGGCCACACGGGCGACGTCACTGCGGCAGCCTGGTCGCCCAATGGTGGGATTTTGGCAACGAGCGGCCATGATCGCAAGCTTGTGTTGTGGGATGTAAAGACTCAGCGGGTGATCAAGACGTACGACGACGTGCGGGCCACAATCCTTGCCATGTCATGGCATCCCACGGACAATGTCTTGTCGTACACCAACAACGATGGCGAGCTCTTCATCCACACAGACTTCGTTCCTGCCGAGTATGCTCAGATATTGGAAAAGGATCTTTACTCAGCCCCCTTTATTCACGATCCTCTTGCTGAAACGACCGCCAACGCCCGCCGCGCTCCCGCCGAAAGCGCAAAAGAAATACCACACCGTCCAGCACGGGCTGGTACCCCCGATTCGCTGGATGAGATTTTGGCCGAGGACGACGAGTTGTCAGATGCCGACCCATTTGTCGAAGACGACGACGGAGCTGGCTACGCAGACGCCGCAAATGGATTTGGCAAACGGCCGCGGACTCTCGACGACCTCGTCATCCACAACGGCAAGCGCAGCAAAGCAAGCCACGGAACCTTTCAGCCCAAGATCCACGCGTCGTTCCAGCCAGGCAGCACGCCGTGGCGCGGCAACCGGCGGTACCTCTGCCTGAACCTAACGGGGTTCGTGTGGACGGTGGACCAAGACACGCACCATACAGTAACAGTAGAATTCTACGACCGCGAGGCGCACCGCGACTTTCACTTCACCGACCCTTTCCTCTACGATAAGGCGTGCCTCAACGAAAAGGGGACGCTCTTCGCGTGCCCGTCGTCGGCGGAACACCCAGCCATGCTCTACTACCGGCCCCACGAGACGTGGACGACGCGCACCGACTGGCGCATCGCGCTGCCGCTGGGCGAGGAAGCGACGGCCATCTCGCTCAGCGACTCGTACGTCGTCGTCACGACATCGGCCGACTACGTTCGCGTTTACACGTTGTTTGGCGTGCCGGTGCGCGTGAGCCGCCAGAAGAGCTCGCCGACCGTCACCTGCGCCAGCTGGCGAGACTACGTCCTGACGATTGGCAACGGGCCCGTCGGCGGCGATGGCGCCACACGCCTGCTGTACTCGATTGAGAACGTCAAGCGCGACGAGGTGTTGCAGAACGAGGACGTTGTCGCGCTCGGCCCGGACGTCAAACTGCAGAGCGTCTTTTTCTCAGACCAGGGGGTAAGCATAGCACCCCTTCCCCCCTAGCCATCCCCACCCCTTGCCTTACCACTGCATGTGAACTAACCTCCCATCCCTCCCCACAATAGGACCCGCATATCTACGACAGCACCGGCACGCTGCTCGTGCTGCAGCACTGGCGGCAGCCGCACGCGGCACGCTGGGTGCCGCTGCTCGACACGCGCCTGCTGCCGCGCCTGGCGTCCGGCCGGCGCACCGAGTCGTACTGGCCCGTCGCCGTCGCCGGCAACCGTTTCCACTGCATCATCCTCAAGGGGGGCGACGCGCACCCGTACTTCCCGCGGCCCCTGCTCTCTGATTTCGAGTTCGCCGTCCCCGTCTATGGCCGCGATCCGGCCAAAGCCAAGGCGGCGGACGAGGAAAAGAAGAGGAGGCCGAAGAGGACAGGAAGAGATCACGACGCCATGGACGCCGACGACGATGGCTCCCACGCCCCCTCGGATGACGAAGACTCCACCAACGATCTTAGCGAAACGCAAACCCTCGAGTCCGCGCATCTCCTGGCAAGCGTGACGCACAGCCTGCGCGCCGACCTGCTCGCCACCACGTCGTCGACAGCCTCACAGCGCGCTACCCTCGCCCGGGCCGAAGTCGAACTGGACAAGCTGCTGCTGCAGCTGCTGGCTGCCGAGTGCCGCGACGGCGAGCACCGTGGCATGAAGTGTTTGGAGATCGTCGCCCTCATGCGCGACCGCTCCGGCAAGATGATGGACGCCGCCATGCGCGTCGCCGCCAGGTTCGGGCGCGAGGTGCTGAGTGAGAAGATTGCGGAACTGGCCGAGACGAGGCTGGTTGGCTTGAATAGGGACGATGAAGATGGGGATGATGAGTAGTGGCGTTTATTCTCATTTGCGGTTTTAGACTAACTTTAATACCTGCATCAAATAGAACACGCCAGACGTTCAAATGTAGACTTTTCGATTCGCTTCCGCAAGCACGCATGCCAGTGCAGACAGATGGAACCTCCCTGGATTAAAAGCACTAGCAAAAAAAAACAAGGAAAAGAAGCTCCCAACTATTTCGGGCGAAGAATGGTACTCGGCCCAAGGAAAAAAAGCTACCGTATCCCATGCGCTTGACGGCCCGGCATGCAACACCAACGCCAACCCCGTTTTTCCATGGCAACTCCAGTCCGCTTAGTACTCGGCCTCGATGCCCTCCTCGCCCTCGAGCGAGTCCGCAGCAACCTCCTCGTAGTCCCTCTCGAGCGCAGCAAGGTCCTCACGGGCCTCGCTGAACTCACCTTCCTCCATACCCTCGCCGACGTACCAGTGGACAAAGGCGCGCTTGGAGTACATGAGGTCGAACTTGTGCGACAGGGCGGACCAGGCCTCGGCAATGGCGGTGGTGTTGGAAAGCATGCAGCTACGAATAATTAGTAAATCTCAGGCGCCAAGGAAGCAGAAAAGAAAAGCAAAAAAACTTACACGGCACGGTTGACCTTGGCCAGGTCGCCGTTGGGTACGGTCTGGGGAGGCTGGTAGCAGATACCAATCTTGAAGCCAGTGGGGCACCAGTCGACGAATTGAATGGTGCGCTTGGTCTTGAGGGTGGCGACGGCACCGTGCACATCCTTGGGAACGACGTCGCCGCGGTACAGCAGGCAGGTGGCCATGTACTTGCCATTGCGCGGGTCACACTTGACCATCTGGTTGTTGGGCTCGAAGCAGGACATGGAAATCTCCTGCACCGAATTGGCCTCGTGAGCGGCCTTGGCGGCGCTGACGACGGGGGCGTAGGCGACGAGAGGGAAGTGGATGCGGGGGTAAGGGACCAAGTTGGTCTGGAACTCGTTGAGGTCGACGTTCAGGGAGCCGTCGAAACGGAGCGAGGCCGTGATGGAGGAGACGACTGCACAATGTTAGATTCGCACGTTATACAAAGCAAGCGGCTGGTTTACCTTGGGCAATCAGGCGGTTCAGGTTCTCGTAGTTCGGCCTCTCAATGCCAAGGTTGCGGCGGCAAATGTCGTAAATGGCCTCGTTGTCAACCATGAAGCTGCAGTCCGAGTGCTCCAGAGTGGTGTGGGTCGTGAGAATCGAGTTGTAAGGCTCGACGACCGAGGTGGCGACCTGGGGAGCGGGGTAGACGCAGAATTCCAGCTTGCACTTCTTGCCGTAGTCGACCGACAAACGCTCCATGAGCAGAGCACCAAAACCAGAGCCAGTACCACCACCAAACGAGTGGAAGACGAGGAAACCCTGGAGACCGGCGCAGTTGTCGGCGACGCGGCGAACCTTGTCGAGAACCTGGTCAATGAGCTCCTTTCCAACCGTGTAGTGGCCACGGGCGTAGTTGTTGCTAGCATCCTCCTTGCCAGTAATCATCTGCTCAGGGTGGAACAGGCTGCGGTAGGTACCGGTGCGGACTTCGTCGACAACATTCGGCTCCAGATCGCAGTAGATGGTGCGGGGCACGTACTTGCCCTGGCCTAGGAGGAATTTGTCAGCGCCATGTCTAGGCATTTGCGACGCGATAAAATCCTACCAGTCTCGGAGAAGAAGGTGCTGAATCCGTGGTCATCTTCCTGAGCCTTGCGCTCCTCGGTGAGGAAACCATCGGGCTATGGCACAGTCAGAATCAATTGGAGCTGTTCCGACGGCGGTCGGCGGTCGGCGGTCGGCGGCGGCGGGGCGATGGGAAGAGCGCATACCGAGATACCGTGCTCGAGGCAGTAGAGCTGTTGTTCGCGTTAGCGCCGGGATCACGAGAGCGCAACTTGTGGCGACGGTTGGGGACGCAGAGACTTACCTCCCAACAAGAGTTTGCGATTTGGCAACCGGCCTGGCCGACTGGAGTGGAGGCGCATCAAAGTCAGCAAAAAGCCGTCATCGCAGACGGCGGAGAGGACGAGGACGAGGTGGAAGCGCGTGAGCGGAGCGGGGCAGACGTACCGTTCAAGCTGATAACTTCTCTCATGGTGGCGATGGGAAGAGAGAAAGGGGTGTGGAGGGAAAAGGGTAAGGTAACGGGAGTAGTGGAAGGGGGGGGTGG
>JAIFKG010004287.1:0-12489 GCA_020351975.1 Phyllosticta ampelicida
CGAGTCAATGGGAAAAATAACGACAGAAAAAGAAAAGAAAAAAGCAAAAGCAGGATAACAGAAGGGAGACTGCCCCGCGTCTCAATCGAACTGGAGGGCGTGAGGAGACGCTCTAAAGGGTAAGTTGTGAAATCTCTTTTTGAGGTGGTGCCGACACGGGACATCCGTCTAGTTTTTCTTGTTTTTTTTTTAAAGAGGATAATTTTGGTGGTCGTGTCGTCGCTCGTGTCGTCGCTCGTGACTCGTGGGCGTCATCGTTCGTGGTGGGGTTAGCGGCGTCGTTATCACACGTGGGGGAGCGTTCGTGGCTTGGCAAACCCCTTTTACACGCCTTCGACTTCATCCGCGTACTCCAGTTCGTCGTCGCCGGAGACTGTTGGCGTGTGGCGTTAGCAGACTGAGATTGCCGATCATCGCCGACTCCCAGCAAACTTGAGTAGACCGCCTTTCCGCTACTCTTCATGGTTTTCGGGAGAAAAAAGCATGTCATCTTCCATTTCGTTCAAGTCCGCGTGTTCCTCGTACGGGGTATATACAGGAGACGGGGCAAGAGGAGCAAGGGAAAGACTTCTTCTGCGATGGCGGTTGCGATAGCGGGCATACTTACTCGACTCGTAGTCGTCGCTCTCTGGCCACGACTTGAAGTACTGGTCGCTGATATTGCAGAAGCGCAGTAGCTCCTCAATATCGACTTCATCACCGTAAATATCCGGCAGAGCGACGCGGAGCTCTCGCAAGAAGCGATCACAATCCAACATCAGGGTATAGAGTCCGTCTACAGAAACTCTCGACACTTCGGCTTCCTTGTGTAGCATGACAATCCGCTCAAAGCTCGTGCGTGTCGTGGCCCGAACGGCGTCGATGCGCTTAGCAAGGAGTACCGAAGCCGCCTCTTGTTGATCTTTTGGACCAAGCCGACAGGGGCCATTCCCGAACAGCTGGATACGGATTGTCTTGAGAACGCTTTGTTGGTGATCGCGGTCCTCACTTGACAAAAGTAAGGGTGCCCAAAGCTGGACAAGATCCAATATTTCGCATTGAAAAAACGCTGGTAGGTCATGGCCCCACTTGGCTCTCGGGGAGAGGCTCCAGAGGTTGTTCAATGTCCATATATAAGCGTCGGCGACCGACAGCTTATCCTGGTCTATGGATTTGACCAAATTCTCAAGCGCTCGCTTTGCATAGCCCGCGCTCGGAGCAGCCCAAATGAAGTAGGCCACTGTGTGAATGAAGGGCGCCGCAAACGCAGGTGCCATCACCTCGATACCTTCAAAGAGAGTCTCCATAACCCGGTTGTTGATTTCTGCGTTGTTGGTACCGAGCATGTGCATGACAATCTCACCGCAAGAATGGCAAGTCGAAATCGACGAATTTTCCAACAGTTTGTTGAGCACCATGTAGCAGTGGTCCTTGTTGTCCCAACGGTAGAACAAGCTCGCCTCGTCTTTGGTCAAGGGAAGCTTCGGAGACTCCTCACCGACGACAGCATGCATCTTGAATCTCTCTTCGTCGCTCGCGCACGCACTGGGCCGTAGATCGGTTACGGAAATCATTTCTGAAATGAACTGGGAGAATGCCGTCAAGTCGGGCTTGGCCTTTTTACTTATGAGCACCCTGCGGATCTCCGGATAAGGGTGACCAGAGTCGAGGGGATGGTCCGCAGTGGCAATCTCCATTGCCATTTTGAAGAACCCAAGGTGCATCATCAAAGCGCCCTCATGCGGACCCAGGTGCCAGATGGCCTTGAGGAGTGAAAAATAGGTATCCCAGGGACGTTGGTAGAGCTCCAGACCATTGACTGGAACCCAATCAAGGTCAAATACCATGATGGAGAGTCGCTTCAAGAAAGCTGACAATACTCCACCGTTGACTGCTTCGTAAACCTGCTCGAGATCGGGGTTCTGAACGTCGAGGCCGTATCCCTGGGCATCGTGATCGCGAACGCTCTTAAGGGTCTCGATCAAAAACAGGGCAATCTTATTACTAACAAGATTGACGGTGTCGACGATGTAGGAGTAGATAAGCCAGTCAGGCAACGCCTTGTTGTGGTTGGAGGTCCAGTCAAGGATGAACTTTTTGCATGTGTAACACGAGCCTGTAACACGGCTGAGATCTTCCAGGAATTTTGTGAGCTCCTCAATGTCGCCGGCGCGTGCCGTTACCTGATACAGGTGCTCAAGTGCCAATCCGAGCACAGAGTTTTCCATTTCATGCTGCTCGGAGCAAATTCCACGATTGAACGCTTGCAACTGCGAGACCAGTCGCCGCACAAAGAAACAGTGGGCGCGGTCAAAAAGGCAGTATTCTCGAATCTGGCGCTCATTCTCTTTCTGGATCTTGTCTTCGAGCTCCGCTGGCAACTTTGCAATGGGGTTCGAAGACTGCGGGGCACGGAGGACGTCAGCCACACCATGTGCAACTGCAGAAGCTCGCTGATACAGCAACATGTACGCAGAGGTGTGACGACCGTGGCCACCATAGCACTCCATGTCGACCTTGGTCATGTCTTGCTCCGTGACGGTGTCGTCGTTGAACTTGATCCATCTGCCGGGAATTTCAGAGGTTGGCCGCACACGGCTATATGACCAGTAGTGACCCTGCTCGACCCCGCCAGCGTGGACCAAGATTCCCACCAACTCGAACCAATCGTCTTCGATGGGTGACTCTGGGTCGCTTAGGTACTCGACCTTATAGGGGCTCATGTTGACGCGCGTCGGGAAGTGAAAGTAGTCATTGATCTTGCTCCTGCTCAGGGTGAAGGGGTCAAAGTCGAACCGCTTAAGGTGCACAATCAGGTTGTCGGGTACACTTTGAAGGCACGTTCGCTTGACGGCATTGACTAGACGTCCACCGCACGGCTCGCACTTGTACTTGTTCTCTCCGTCTAGGCTCTCGCCTTCGACGTAGGCCCGGAGGCTCTCCTCGAGCGTTTCCTTGCCCTTGACCTCGAGGGGAAGGTTAAACAACGTCTCGGTCGTCTCAGACACGTGGTGGCAGTCTCTTGACTTGATTTGGTTGACAGAACGGCCGCCGTAAAAGTTCTTCAGACGCTGCTTGTCTTCGTTTGTAGCGAGCTGGCTTTCGAGCTGGTCCATGAGCAGCCGAAAAAACTCCTCAGTGTCCATCTGAATCGTTACATTGATGGGCTTCTTGTCTGTACCCCTGACGCACAAGGCGAACGACCTAATGTCGACGGATCGGCCGTAGCTGCTCTGCATTTTTGCAAACAAGTCCTTCATGGATTTCAGCAAGCCGTCTTCACCAGAGCCTTCCGACTCAAAGATGAACTTGCGAAACTCGAGATCCATGAACAGTTGTGTCATGAGCGAGTTCATGTAGCAGAGAGCCTGGGGATTATCGAGGCCGACGTATCCTGTTTCAGACCGGAGCTCTCTGGTTCCACTGTTGCCATAAATCTCGTCCGCAGGCTCAGCGCTCATCCTGAGCACACGGCAGTTGCGATGGATTATCTGTTGAAAGATGGACAAGTCCTCGCACAGCGCAATGACCAGGTCGTAGAGCTCATGTCGCGTCGTAGTATCGAGAACAGGCAGAATGCTGGGACTTTCCTGATCCGAGTTCAAAGGAAACAAGAACTTGGAAAACACCTTGACGGCTAAGCCATCCAAGGCCAATGGCTTTTTGAAAGACTTGAGAGATTGCACGGCAGTGCAGAGAAGTCGGACAAATCCCAAAACGACATGGTCCACGTCATTTCTACCCACAAAAGGCTCGTGGCTGTGGCTAAGCATGAGACTGCTCCACGTGGAAACGTAGCCTTTGAGCACAGCCTCGTCACGCTGGTGCTCATCATACCGACGGAACATCTTGGTCGTGATTTCGAAGAATTCTCTGGCGTTGTTGCCATGGGCTGCGGCGTGTGGAAGCAGCTGAGACAAGACGCTCCAGTAGAACGAAACCACTTCTTCGGTACTGAATCTCGACTTCTCTGCAATGTGAATGCAGTTGTTTTCAATAGTTTGGGCAATGTCTTGCCGCGCGCCTTCTTGTGGAAAGGAGAGCAAAAGGGTCGAGTGCATTTCCTGGAGGTCGGAGCGTCCACTAAAAGCGGTCCAAACATCGCGGCTGTGCTGAGCAGACTCGAGGACGGCCTTGTAACACTGGCAAGTCAAGTGTGAGTGAGCAGGCGTGCGTATAGAAGACTGCAAAAATAAGATGAGGCGCTTCACGAGATGGGCCCCATCTCGAAAGTAGGAGTCTGAGACGTCGGTGTCGACACGTTCTAAAAATATCAGCTTTTTTCCGGATCGAAAGGGAGTGCCAAACCACCTTTCAACAAGTCGTTAAAGGTTTCCAGTGTCATCAACGCCAGGGACAAGTCGTGCGACCCGGAGAGTCCTCCGTCAATGAGATCGTCCTGCAGAATGGCAGCGCCAAGTAGCTGGATAGTGTGGCTGATCAATTGGACATTCACGGGTCCCTGGGCCATGTCAACACTTGTCGTTCGAAGTTCAACTCTGGAAGGCCAGGGGCATACAGATCTGAGATGGTTCTGGAAATCCTTCATCAAGGCCAGAATGGATATTCTCGCCTTGAACGATTTTCCAGGCTGGAATGCCCAAGATGCAATCTCGTCAATGTTTTCAGTGCTTCTTCCGCCGTAGGTCAGACCGAGTGCCTTTCCATGCGGTGGAAGCATCCGCAGAAACTCAAAAGCCTAGTCCCAAGTTAGCGAGGCGCAATGATTGACAAAGCAAAACTTGCCGCTTGACTAAATGAATCATCACCACCGTCCAAAAAGTCGTAAATCGTGTCGTAATTTTTCAAAACTTCCTTTTCAACAGTCGTAATGGAGCCGCTACTGTACGTAGTCGGCTCTGCCTCACCGGCCTGCTTGACCAGGATGAGACCCCTATCCAGTCCCATTTTCTCAAGCTTGCAATCGCTCGACTCTTTGTGGTTGAGCCGGCGTCCGCTGTGTATGATTTGGAATTCGGTGAATCCGGTCCATTCGCTGAGGCGCTCGGAAAGCCACGCAAAGGTTTCGCCATTCCTGACCGTAACAGCCCTGACCCCGGTAGAGTCGCCTCCAAATGCCTGGAATTTGATCTGAATGGGTTCTCCCGTGGAACCTTCGCACGAGGAAGGAACGGATGGCTTGCGCAGGCGTGGGGAGGAGATTTGCAAGTCACCCCGCCTTCTGGCTCCATGAATCAAGAGCGTCATGAACAGGAGCGTCCGCTGGAACTGACGTTCGTTGTCCTCTTCTTTGTCAACTTCGTCCGTCATCTGGACATCGCTAGACTTTGCATTCGAATACGCTTCAACAAGTTGGGCGATGCAGCGCTTGATGAGCGCGGTGTGCGTGTCTTGGACGACATTGGAGTGCTCGGATACGAAGCTCCTCAAAGTCCGGACGTCGAGATAGAGGGCAGAGAGGCAGTCGGCGGTCGTTTGTTCAATGGTGCCATTTGGAGCCTTGAGGAGAATGTGCCAAACAAGTTCGACGCCAACAGGCTCGACGATGCCTTCGGCCGAAATTTCTCCGAGGGAACTGCGCCGTTGATAGTCAATCAGCTGGCGGAGCAGATCAAACAGCCCCGGCGTGTAGAATTCTGGCTCCAGTTTTGGCAGCAGGTCATCGGCGCAGCGAGACAGGAAGGAGTTTGGAGAAAACTGGGACTTGATCATCTGCGACAACTGGTGCCACGCCATGTCGCGAGCGCGCTGGCCGATGGCCTTTTTGCCAACAAGGTGCTCCCACAGCGCCTCTTGCAACTCGGGCGACAGTGAGTCCGGGTAGACGCTGAGGAGGTTGAACAGGAGAGATAGGCGCGATGCCAACGCCTGAATTGAGTATTCGCACGGCGCTGATGCTTGAGACTCGACGTACGTGCAGAGCTCGTTTGCCACCTGTTCGGCTAGTCCAAGTTCATGCAAGTAGGCTGCGTCCGACGGCGTAGTAGATAGCAGCATGGAGATGATTTGCGCGCTAGCAGCCGCGTTGGACGTCCCATCCCGGATTGATTCTGCGCATGCCGTGTAGATTCTGTGCCTATCCTCTGCAGCAATCACGTCTGGCTTGGTCATGATTGAAAACTCATGAAGAGCCGCTCGATATAGCGCATCAGTCGTGGGAGTCGAAGACGCATTCGGAAAACTTTCTTGAGCAACGTATATCAAGAGATCAAGAGTCTGTTGGCGCAATTCTTCACCTCCAGTGAACCAGGCAGACTGGGGGGTCGCCGATTTGTTGATGATGCAGCTGCACGCCTTGCGGAACAGTTCGAGGAAAGGGCCGGTGAAGTTTGCGACGTGCAGGGTGCGGAGCTTGGTACAAATGTAAACAACTTCTTCGAGATCCATCAATGAGGCCAAGTACGCGAGCACATCGATCAGAGCCTCAACCATACGCGGGTCCTGGTTCTCCATGATGGCGTTCCAGAGAGCATCTGTCTGATCGTGGCCATATTCGTGATTGACTGCCAGAAAACCAATGATGTTGCCACACCGAGACACCAATTGTGGGTGGGAGTCGATGCCAATAATGTAGCTCATCACATCACTCTCCAACAGAAATTCGCAAAAGATATTCAGTAGCCTGCTTCCCTCGGCGTCCTTGACGGTTTGACTCCACAGATTGACAAATCGCTGGCTCATGGTCTCGACGGCCCAGATACGGTGGTTCATGTGGCTCTTCAAGACGTATTTTTGCAGCATCTTGAGGTACCAACAGTCGGCGAGCACTGTCGGCTTTGAAGCAATGGGCTGTTTTGCCAAGTCTGGACCGAGCACTTCGACAGCTATCAGCCGAGCTTTTTCGCGGTCCATTTCCGCGTGTCTACAGAGGACTTCGCGAGCGGTGGTGACAAGATCGCTGCAGAGCTCGACTGGGGCTTTGAGAGAGACACCGACTTCGGCCTCAAGCTCCGAAAATAAAATGAACAACGAGGCTGCAATCCAGCGCGGGTCCAGTCGCACAGCATGCCACGGCACGTGGCGAGACGAACAAACCATGTTGTTGATCAATCGCAAACTCTCACTTGCGGCGGCACGCAAGTAGTTGTTGGACATTCCGACCGCAACCAGGCCTGCGAGATCTTCAAGGTTGCCAAGTTCCTTGACGAAGGATTTGAACACAGTCCCGACCATCTGTGGGACATCTCCGTCCAAAAGGTTCTTAACCAATGCCCAGAATGGTACGTCTTCTGAATATCTGAAAAATGTGGCCAAATTCTTCAGGTGGATTGGCGACACGAGGAGCGTGGTTTTGTCAAAGGTGGAGCTGTTTTCTCCGAGATATTCCAGCTCGGCACCGATGAGTTGAGCAACACACGTGCTGTAAGCAATCCACAGTTCCATAAGAGCAACTTCTTCCATACCCTCAACATCCAGGTGGAATGAGTCAGTGTACGGGATCTGTCGGTTGAGAATGCATTTGAACATTTTGCCAATGTATTCCCAAGAGCTCGCCTCTTCGAGATACGCAGTCTGACCGCTCACCACGTCGCGCTTGACCTTTGCGGCCACTGAGCGAAGCCACTGGCAAATGAGCGTCAGCTCACCGTCGCTGCTCGAGGTTTGTACTGTCACGGAGTCAGCGCGAGCCAGCTTACTGTAGCGGAATGTCTGTCTCACAGGGCTTGGACAGGGTCTTCAAAATGGCCCCGAGTGCAGCCTCACGGCCATGGTCGCGCACCCAAGGAAAGGTCTCGAAGACATTTTCCGGAGCTCCTTCATCCCCATCGTCATCGGGTATTGCGACAATATCATGTCGGTAATTCTCCATTTCTTCGTCGTCGACATCGATCTCGACAACCGGGGGAGACGGTGCTGTGGAGGTCGAAGAGTCACCACGTGCGGCCGAGACGCAGGGTGAGTCGGGTCTCGTCTTGGGTGAAGGCTGAAGGGGCGACGAGTGCCGCGTTCCGCTAGAATCGGTGTCGTCGTGGTCGGCGTCCATGGCCTCGTCGGAGGAGGTAGAGGCGGCGAGTTGAGAGGAAGGCGCGCAATCGGTGGAAGGGGCCGACTGCTGCGGGGTGCGCACGTTGATTGTAACGCGGCTGGGTGTGAGTGAAGCGTTGGCGCCGTTGGCCGTGGTTTGCTCAACATGGTCGTCGTCCGTGGGAGTGGTGGGCGTTGCGGTGACTTGTTGAGCCAGCCTTGCGGATTCGGCCGCGTTGAAGCTGGCCGACATTTCGCGGACAGCGCGGTCGCCACTGTCCAGTCGGGGTCGCTTGAATCTGCTGGGGGAGGAGTTTGTGTCTTCCATAGAGTCGCGGCGGTCTGATGTGGACTCCAGGGTCGCTGGCGGGGGGTTCTGCCTTAGGCTGGAAGAATCCATAACATGATGGGTCTGCGCCGGTGAGAGCTGTTAGCAGTGAAAACGACGAGAAGGCCCGCGACAGTACGTCGGAGCTGCAAACGCGGGTATGGGTGTTCAAGGGCGGAAAAGGTAGAGGCATGCGTACGTGAAGCTCTGAAAGCTGGTGGTGGAGACCGGGGTGCGCACGGTTGGCTGCAATTGGATGTGCGCAGGTTGAGGCAGAGAGAAGAGGCGGTGGCAAGGGAAGATGCTGGATCGAAGAGGAGTAGAGGTAGCAGTAGAAGCAGTCGGACGGTCGTGTATGAATAGACCCAGGGCTTCAGTTGCGAATGGAAGCGTGTGATGGAGAGCAGCGGTTGTGCAGCCCGGGACGCGTCCAGTCCGCGGGGTGGGAAATCAGGCAGTGCGCTGTGGCTGCTGGTGCTTGTGCTGGTGCTTGTGCTGGTGCTGGTGCTGGTGCTGGCGCTGGGGGGTTTCTGGTTTAGCGCACCGAATGGAATCCGCCCGATCCTTCGCGGCGACGACAACGACGGCGACAACGACGTCACAAACGCTGAACTTCAACACCACCCGACATCATCGAATCATCGGATCATGAATCATGAGTCATGAATCATGTATCCTGTATCATGCATCATGTATTATGTATCACCAGAGCGTCGCCATGAAGGTCGACTCTCAACACCGCAACCAAATGGGTTGCTCCTCTGCATCGTCCTCCCTGAATCATGCCACTCCGCGCCGGCCTGCATGTACTCAAGCTGTTCCCCAGCCGAGCATGATATCATGGTCGTCATGCTGCTCGGGTCAGTTTGCATCGTCTCATTGGTCCTCGGTGTTGCCATTGTATCACGGCCCCTGTTTTGAAGCACAAAAGAAACACCCCGGCAGAGCCCCCAGCTCGCCGGATAACTCGAAACTCGAGACTCCCAGCCGCCACTCCCGCAATATAAACACATCCTTCTAAAAAAACACAGTTTGCTGTCGCCAATTGCCCAGTACCGCGTCCTTCACATCGCACGGCCCAAAGGCAAACGCAACAGGAAGCTCAAGCGGCGTAAAGGCCAGGCTGGTCCGCCGCAGCCATCGCCAGCGCCCGCCATTGCCAACGACATCACCGCAGGCCTCAACAGCACGACGCGCCATCTGGAACGACTGGTGGCCAAAAACGCTACGCCCAGCGTTGACGGCAGTAACGAAGACAGCGTCCCCGCCGTGCCGCTCATCCTTGCCTCTGAATGCCTCTTGTCGCCCGTAGTCCCGCACCTCCCACTGCTCTCTTCCGCTGCGTTATGCTGTCTTCCACGCTCCCAAGCCACGCTCATCGTCCTGCTCAACTTCAATGCCGAACCAAAACTCGCCGCCGCTTTGGGCTTGCCGCACGTGGGCGTGATTGGCATCATAACGGGTGCACCGGGCGCCGTGCCTCTCATCGAGTATGTCCAGAGCAACTTGCAAGCCGTCGACGTGCCGCGGGTGCAAGAGGCGAGTGCCGCCGTCTACAAGCCCGTCAACGTCGTGACCGAATCCGAGAGCCAAGTTAGTAAGACTGCTTAGCCGCTGTACGAGCCTGATGGTTGCAAGACCATTGAAATCAACAAAGTAAATGTGGTCGTAGCAGCTCCGACCACATCTCATCATCACATGTACGCAATCTGGGCATGAACCTTGTCCAAGCGCGACGCTGCAACAGCGCCAACTATCCGCGGACGGCCCGGCGCCCGCTACCGGGAGGGCCGGGGCGGAGCCTGGGAGCAGCGAGCCATTCAATGACTAAGGTGTACCAGGAACCGCGTGCAACGGCCGCGCGTGAGGTAGGGGAGGGCGCGGCAAGGTAACGTTTCACGCGGCTGGCCTCGCCCCGCGTTGGAGAAAACAAAGTGGGAGCAGCAGTTCGAAGAGGTTTGATGGCTGCGGATCAGGCTTGCTTGATGGCTTGCTGACGGCTTGCTGATGGCTTACTGATGCCTTTGTTGTTCTTTGGCCATGAAGGCATCCCAGTAGGCGCGAGACAGCGTACAAAGGAGGGGGAATCCATGCTCTAAAGCTACTCCGTGGATATCGCTGCGGCAGCACTTCCAACTACTGCCGTACAATCGTGAATAAGCACCGGGCTCATTCATGCAAAGGCCGACCTGCGTAAGCAACGCGCCGCCACCAAGACGAAATCACACCGCATCAGCGAAAGACGCGTCTGCTCCCTCGACCAGAGCGTATCGGGCCGTCAATTTAGCTTATGCTCCCGCTGCCATGTCACAACCTTCAACCCGTCCATCTGTCAACTCCTTTGAGCTTGTCGCGCGTCCACCAACGATGCACGCTTTGCCCTGACACTTGCCGCCGTCGACGCCGGCATTGTCACCCTCACCGTCAGCCCTAATTGGTCGCTCCTCCTGACATCAATGGAGCGCATCGCAAGCATGTAGACAACGCGTCACCGCGGACCGCGCCGCAGCAGCGGACCCGGTCAGATGCCACCAAAACAAAACGCAGAGCCGGCACCGATTCCGTGTGGATAGAAGGGACAATGGAATCGTTTGATCGGTGGGCTGCATAGTGACAGACGCAAAAGAGACGCAAAAGCGAGTTTCTGCTTCATGTGACGGGTCTACGCAACAGAAGTCTGGGAGCTGTTTTGCCACGACTTGGAACAAAACATGTGCATCCGCACACGCATTGCTGCCTCGTGTTTTGCTTCGATCTTTCATCGTGACACGGGGGATAGACAAAGATCCAACACCTTCCGGGAAAAGAGAGCAGAGAAATCAAAATGCGTCGAAACCACCCAAATAACCTACCATCGTTTAACATCAAAATCATCGCCGCCGCCTTTCTCCTCGTCCCAGCTCTACTCGCCTGCCTACTTGGCTCGCACTCGATCCAGTCCAATCCCCCGTTCGACCAAACGACTTAACTGCCCACGGCACGCCGCTACACCCAACTCCACTGCCCAACACCGCTGCTCGATCCGGCCAAAGCCATCCAAAGAAGCAGTCCTTGCGGCCTGGAGCGATGTTGAAATCGGTGGGTCAAAACGCTGCCACGCCACCCATGCTCTCTCCCTCTCTCCCTCTGCCCCTTTCTTGGCAGCATTTTTTTTTTTTTGGCTTGCGCAGGGGTCAGTGACAGTCTGCCGAGTTGCAGTCGCCAACGCTGCTGCTGCTGCATCCAACGAGTAGCTTGGCCAAAAAAAAAATGAAATTTTTTACGATGGTGTTGGCCTAGTGAGGGAATTGGTCCTGGAGTCGGGGGAGTGAGGCGTGCACGTACGCTTGGTGATGAATGAAATGCTGAACGCGACGTCAAAAAGATGCTGAATTATTTGTCCATGTCGCTAGCTCCCGCAGCTTCTTGTCGACATGGACAGGCACTTCTTACTCCTACAGACTCCTTCCATGAAACGCGGTGCAGCGCAGCGCGACTAACGACAGGCAGACGGATCTTCCTTCTCGAGCTTCTGCTCCTGCTCCTGCGCCTGCTCCCTTTCAAGTTGCCTCTCGAATCGACCTGGGACTCCGACCTCACCGTACGGGGTATGCAGACCCAACCGGCCGCCTCGTCCGCCTTGTCCGCCCCGTCCGCTCGCCCCTCCCGTCGCTCCCGTAAGTCGAACCGACTTTGACTTTCCATCTCGCGCCTCTCGCGCTGGTTGCGTTTTGGATGCGCCGCTGATGTCGTGGCGGGTTGTTTTGGTGGAGGCGCAGCAGCAGCAGCAGCAGCAGCAGCGCGAGCTTGACCATACACTGCACTGCTCTGGTCGGCCTGCTGGAGGCAAAGGAAGAGGGAGACATGTCAGGAGGAATGCTAGAGATATGCACGTAGAGGCGGACGATTGAGGGCGTGGATGCGGATGCGTCGAAAGCGCACCCACTGCCTGCTGAAGGCGCCCAAATTGCCCCATCATCAACGAAGCCATCACAGTGTACATACTCTCCGGAGTACGACTGCCATATTTCGCCCTTCATCCGTCGGTTCGATGCGATGAATCGACCGATCTAACTTCCTGTTGCTCTCCAAAAAAAAAAAAAAAACCCCCTCCCCACAAATACATACAGGGAAGAAGGGATGGGTACAAGACACATTCATCACGTTGGCGGCCGGACCGCGCAACCTCCGGATTAAAAAAATTGTAAGAGTGCCCTGACAGCACAAGTGACGAGCAGCCTTGGTAGAGAGAGAGAAAACCCCGCCCCCCCCCATGG
>JAIFKG010004297.1:0-10165 GCA_020351975.1 Phyllosticta ampelicida
CCCCTCCCAAGGATAAAAAATACCCCCCAAAGAAAAAAAAAAAAAACACAATACACGCAGAGCGTTCCTTCCAACCACATTTCAGAACCCCATGCCCATGTCCGCATCCCACTGAGCAAAGTCAACCTCCAACGGCAGGAACCCGCTCCACAGCGCATCGTCTGTCAGCTGGCCTTGGCTGGTCGCAAACTCGCCAATTGTGTTGAGGTCCGTCCAGCTAAAGTCTCCAAGCTGCTCTGCCGTTGCGCCGTCGTCATTGCCGCCCAGCGGGCTCTCGCCCACAGCTCCGCTGCCGCTGCACGCTGACGGCGCCGGCGTCGTCTGCGACACGCCCCCCTCTCCATACTGCTGGTACTGGTGCCCGCTGCTACGCATGTACCCCGGCGGTTTGTGAGTGTCTGCCTTTTGCCAGAGTAGCTTGAGCAGCTCCGCGTAGCGCGCGCCCATGTGCTGCGGCCCCACAGCGCTGCGCTGCAGCTTCTCAATCGTCTCGTCAATCAGCCGTCGTATGAGCCGCTCCTCGTCGCCTGCAAACACGCCCACAATCTTGGCCCGGAACAGGAACACGGCCCCGTACACCAGGTACAGGTAGAAGCGCAGCGGCATGAACCGCAGCGCCGTCTCGGCCGGGATGAAGCTGTTGGCCGTCGTCAAAATCGCCTTGGCCGCATCCAGCGCCTCGAATATGAACCGCGCATCTCCCACCGCCCCCACGTTGTTGTAGAAAACGCGCGACGGCGATTGTGGGATGATGGGACTGCTGGCCTTGTCCTCTGCCAGCTTCGCCTGCACCCGCCGCACCGTCGCTTGAAACGCAAATGCATTCACGTACAGCCGCAGGTAGTCATAGCTCATAACCAGCATCGCCTTTAGGTTAGGCGAACAGCTCAAGCAGCCCCCTGGTTTCGTTAGCCTCCTACCCGCCACGCTTGGCCTGCCACTTACAAACCGCCTTCCACCCGTATGCCGCCGCTCGAAAGTCGTCTATAAACTTGACATAGCTGCCGCTGAGATTCGACCGGAAGCTCGTCCCTACATTAGAGTATCTGCCTCCGTATCAGTCTCAACGCCCATCAATTCAGCGAGACGTCGCGCCTACAGGACATCATGTGCATTGCCAAAAAGCGACGTCAACTCCAGAGTAGCCTGCGCTTTGTTAGATCGTCCATGACGACTGCTCATGTGGACCGGCTCCAGTGCACTGCGTACCTGAAAAATGCTTGCATAATCCTCCTCGTTGGGCCGTTGCGGCAACAGATACGGGTAATTTTCTCGGCGAAGTGTCGTAAGTGGTCCAGGCCTAGTTCTTTGTCAGCCAAGGTCTTCAAGTGCAGTGGCACAACTCACCCTCTTGACCAAAACGCCTTTCCTATGCGAATCTGCCGCGTGTCAGCCGCGTCTTGCCGGAACTGTGTTTGGAATCCAAACCGATATTTGTCGATCTGCTATGTAGCATGCTGCTCAATGTCAGCGGCGTACCAAACCGTTTCCGCACAACATATCAGGCGAACATTCGCAGAGGCAAGACGATTGTCAAGTTGATTCACAAGACATATTCTGAGTCGTAACACCGAGCAAGTCGAATACTAATTCGGCACGTGAACACAAGCGGCTCTGAAATCGAATGAAACGCGCACACACAGTTTCCCCAACACGACTCACCTGTCCACACAAGCAGCTTGCGATTAAACTGGGGGTCCTTGCCATCGTTGATGATTTTGAATGAGTACCTCTCCAGGCCCATGTAATATGCGAGTCGAATGGCCAGCCCAGACGAGTTCCACGCCTCTCTGTCCTCCTCTCCTTTTCCAATCTTGCCCACGTGTACCCGCTGGGTGAACGGTGCCCACTCGGCCAGCAGCAGGAGCGCTTCGACGGCCTCGACCCCGCCGTTGCCCCCCGCTGCTAGGTCCGACATGAGAATCTTCATGTACTCGGACGTTGACTCGTACAGGTGCATCTCCTCGGCCAAGTCTTTGGACGCAATGACGAGCATCGCCGTCAGCAGATGCGGCTCCTTGTGGGCAAACTCGATGAGGTTAGAAACTTCAAACGCGTGAGGTGGCGCGAGCGGAAAGTAGGGGTGGTAGCATGTGCGGTATCTCTGGATGAGCTGCAGCATGTCATTTAGCGTTAGATTTCCTTCTGCTAACAGCCGGTACGAAGACCTGGGGGTTGCTTCCGGCAACATGGCCCTCATGGGCGTCGGATCATGCGCCGCGGCAGGAGTGTCCTCCTCGGCCACGCGGGCTAGGATGCCCAGTGCGTCCGACGGGTTCTGCAAATTGTCAAACTCCATAGGGTTGGTTCCTGCGGATTGAGGTGTCGTTTCTGGAGGTGGTGGCGGCCTCGCATTATTGGTCTCAATGGTCCCAAAGTTGAGGCGCTGTTCCGTCGGCGAGCCGTTTGTCGTTGTGCCAATGGTCCCAAGGCCGTGGAATCCCACGCTGCTGCTGCTACTGTCGCCGGTGGCAGGGTGAGGAGGAGGAGGAGGAGGAGGAGGAGGAGGCTGCGGCACAGAAAAGACTCCAGAGGAAGCTTGATGTGCTCCTCCAATCTGTGGCACTGATTTCTTTCTCACTCGGCGGCCTCCGCGATTGGATCCTCCAAGAACGCATTCCAGACTTTCGCGCTTACAACGTTGACAAGGTAATTGTGCCTTGCCGTCCTTATAGTCCCTAGGTTTGTTGTTAAGTTTTGCTACTTTGGAATAAGCCAGCAAATCAACCGGGAACGCCAAATGAAAAAAGCCTCGACAGCAATGTTAACGGAATACAAGACAATGGCATTGATCTAAGCGGATGCAGAACCGTCGGTATGGGACTGGCAAACGTCATGGGGTTCTGTCAGGCGTTCGACATGTCGTCGGCCTTTGTGTGGAGGTTTCAATCCCCGAAAGTGGATGCTTGCGCTGCACATGTACTACTCACAGGTGGCATTTGGATTTGCGGCGCCGGCATATCAGACAGGCCTGGTTAACTCTCTTGCTCTTGGCCTCGTTCTCGGGCTCATTTCCTGGGGACAGCGGATCCGAAGGGTCCGAAGGAGGTACCGTCGCCGGCGGAGGCTGCATGTCCATGCTGTGAACGAGAAAGGCGACGACGAAGATTGGAGAGTCAAAGGCCGACGCGACAGCAGAAGTAGATATTCGCCGACGGAGCCGGGCGGCTGTACGGGTTCTCTACCCCGCAGCGGCACCCCGATCATATGTTATTAGGGACCGCACGTCCCGATTGAGCCTGAGTTCCGCGCCAAAAGATCGAGATACAAAAATTGAAATAGAGAACGACTGGACTGCAGTTATGAGTCCTCAACCATTACACTCTCTCAACAACGGCATGTCTCCTCCTAACGAACTGCACGGACGTCTTGCGCTGGTGACGGGCGCATCTGGAGGGTATAAAACCTCTGCTCTGACCTCCCGATTTGGTTTTGCTGATGCAGGGGTAGAATCGGCGGTGCTTGCGCGCGGAAGCTCGCACAATACGGGACCGACCTGGCTCTGCACTACTCCAGCAACAAATCGTCAGTTGCAGAGCTCGCGGCGCAGCTACAAAAGAACCATCCGGATATCAAGATTACCATCCACCAAGCCGACCTGGCCACGGACGAGGCGTTGCAGTTGTGCAAAGATGCGGCGGGCGCGCACGGCAAGCCAGTGTCCATCCTCGTCAGCAACGCGGGCCGAGGAAAGAGGTTTCCGCACATCTGGGATGTGCCAATCGAGGAATTTGATTTGACCATTGCGACAAACTTGCGCGCCACCTTTTTGCTGGCCAAGGGAGTTTCCGAGGGAATGCGCGATCAACGCTGGGGGCGCATCATCTTCATATCCAGCATTGCAGCGTACGGCGCTGGTGTCAACGCTGCGCACTATGCAGCTAGCAAGGGAGGTCAAGTTGGTATGATGAAAAACTTGAGCTCCAGGCTGGCCGAGTTCGGCATCACTGTCAACGACGTTGCTCCAGCCATGATTGGAGACACAGGGTTGTTTCCCGAGACCGTCCCCGAGATTGAAAAGACAATCCCTGTGGGTAGATTTGGAAAGCCGGAAGAGGTAAGCGTCTTAAGCCTGCTCCACGTCGTCGCCAGACTAATGATATGCAGGTTGCCAATGCTGTCGAAATGTTCTGCAAGACGCCATACATAACGGGACAGTCGCTGATTGTGGCTGGAGGACTCAACCACAAGTAGGAAACCTAGTGTCGATGGACGTGAGATAAACGGCGTTAGGGCGCTCAGGACCTAGAAACAAACTACCTGGCTGGAACGCGAAGAGGATCAAGCTCAGTAGACTTTTGGATCGAACACAATCGATTTTGCGCATTTTGCACGATTTGCACGTGATGCGGCTCCTTGGCTTTGCTTCCAGCGTGGCAGTGGCTGATTTGGGATCGTGTGGAAGGGGATGACTCGGGTAGTGGATGCCGGACCGGGGTGGGACTGGACGGCAGGGTCCACAGCTCCCAAGCTCCCGAGCTCCCCAGCTCCCGAGCTCCCCGGCTCACCGGCTCCCCGGCTCCTCAGCTCCCCAGCATGATTCCATGCGTGAGCAGAGCGCCGCCCGCCGGCTTTTGAAAATGGACCCGCAGCACATCACACGTCGTCCCCCTGCCGCTGCAAACCACTGGTTGATTGCCCGCCGTGTCTGGCCCGGCCAAGCTATGAACCGATCCATGTGCCTCTTTCACGATTGTTTGCCCGCATGGTGACAGGAACATGGCTGCTCAAATACCATTCAATTCCCCTACGTAACCACTCCACCATCCCCTCTCTTCCATCTCTCTCGCACCGCTCTGCCCTCACACCTCCGCCATGTCCTCTGGGAAGCAAGCTCTACTCGTTGGCGATCTTGTTCACGCTAGGCGCGAGTGGGAAGAGCTCAGTTCATTGGTCGGACTGCTGGTCGGTTCGACTCCACAAGCTCCTCCTCCATCTCCCTGACCTTGCATACAGGAGTTTCCCGATGGCAGTCGCGACGACTTTCTCTCAAACCTCCGTGGTGGAAAGTACGACAACGTTGTTGGCCTCTACAGGAGCAACGAGTCCACCAAAGTACGTTTGATGAGTCGCTGCAGTCTTTGCGTCAGTGCTAACGCAACCGCCACAAGTACACTGGCCCCTTTGATGCGGAGCTTGTAAATGCGCTGCCAAAGTCCCTCAAGTACATCTGCCACAATGGCGCAGGCTATGACAACATTGACGTCGGCGCGTGTAGCGCAAGAGGTGAGGAGTGAAACTTTAAACCAGGGTACGGCTTTTGGGCTAAACGTAGATCAGGCATCTTGGTTGCCAACACGCCAGTTGCCGTCAACGACGCAACTGCCGACATTGCGCTTTTCCTTCTGCTTGGAGCACTTCGACGCGTCACTATTCCCTTCACCGCCGTGCGACAAGGCAAGTCTTGGCGCTATCTTGACCCGTCGAGCTCTCGTCTTTTCTGACATTCCTCGCAGGCCAATGGAGAGGATCGAGCTTTCGGATTGGTCATGATCCGCGTCAAAAGACGCTCGGAATCCTTGGCATGGGCGGCATAGGACGAGCCGTCGGTGTGCGCGCCGCTGCCTTTGGCATGAAGATTCAATACCACAACCGGTCGCGGCTATCGCCCGAGCTGGAAGCGGCTGGTGGAAATGCTTCCTACGTTTCTTTTGACGAGCTAATTCGCACCTCCGACGTCATTAGCATCAACCTGAGCTTGACACCCGCAACAAGGCACATCATTGGGCGCCCAGAATTTTCCAACATGAAGGATGGCGTCGTCATTGTCAACACTGCCAGAGGTCCCGTAATAGACGAGGCCGCGCTCGTCGAAGCCTTGGACAATGCCAAGGTTTACAGCGCTGGGCTGGACGTCTTTGAGGAAGAGCCAAAGATCCATCCCGGTTTGTTGAAGAATGAGAATGTGGTGTTGTTGCCGCATATTGGAACCGCAACGATAGAGACTCAGGTATGCCACCAGTCCGTCCACACACAGTTGTTCTCACTAACCGTCATGATTTTAGCGCGACATGGAGCTTCTGGTGCTCGACAACCTGAAGCTTGCTATACAACAGGGTAAACTCAAAACCCAAGTACCAGAACAAACAAGATGAGACGTTGTGTAATTTTGGCGGTGACTGCAAAGTATGCTGGAGCTACGGTCCTACAAGCTCATTAGAGAAGATACAGGATATACAGAGCAACAGGCTGTCTAGAATAATTTGAATCAATGAGATACCTTGTTTGTGAGTCGATCTATCAAGGTATTGGACAACTTGATTTGGTGTCGCAACCGCGCGCAGCTTTATGTGCTTTGATTGACCTTGAGCTGCCTGACTTGCTGACGAAGAACACAGTGATCGAAGGCTGACAGTTGGTGCATTGCGGACCAAACGTTGCGAAACTATTTCATGGGAGACCAAAACCGTTCGAGAGAAACGCCCCTTCAAGAGTCTCAACTGCTGCTGCCACATTCATAACGACCACCAGAACCGTCTACTTCTGAATGAGCACCACGGGTCCACTCGCATCAAACCCTATTCAAAATCCTGGTGTCACCTCTTTGGCTGAACGCTCCAATCGAGGTCTGACCAATTTGAGGCTCGTTGATGGAATCTGGGCAGCGCTACGCTGCTTTGGATGTGCGTAAAGCTTTCTACGTTTCCTGACAGGTACAAGTGAGGTAATTAGATGTGCGAATAGAGAGTAACATTGGGTCGTGCCGAATGGAGTTGTGTAATGGGGGTATTCTAAACCTAAATAGAGGGGTTTGGGGGTGATTCCCTCGCACCCGCTTCCTGATTCCTAACTCCTGAACTTCGTTCCTCGGTCGGACGACTTCACGGGTGTCAGCGAATTGATTTTTGGGGTATTCATGGAGTTTTGTTTGTCTCTGCCTCGTTCCCTTCCCCTTTTGACAAAAATTCTTTCTTTCATTTGTTCGTCCGTCCGTTTTGCTTATGATATAGTCGCTATGTTATGATAAGGCGCTCTCATACCGCTGTCCCGGCCCAATTTCTGGGCCAAGTACTCACCTGCAGCATGTAAAAAGGTCCCAACACAAAAGAGGAACCTGTCGACCCGTCGCATTCATTCTTTCAGAACACAACTCGCCTTTTTATTTCTTGCCCTTGCTCCCCCGTTCCACAAGCTTCTTCTTGATGTGCTTGGGCATCTTGATCTTGCGCTTCTCACGCCGCTCCTCTTTGACTGCCGCCTTGTGCGCCTTCTTCTCCTCCTTATCCTCGAAGCGGCGGCCGCGCGGCTGCTGGTGCTCTCTTTCGACCCATTCTCTGCCCTCACCGTTTTCTTTCTCGCTTCCGGTATCGTCATTCTCATCCCCTTCTTCGTCGGAATTGGAGGCCGAGTGGGCAGACGCGGCAGCTTCCCCGGAACCATAGCCGTTAGCCTTCGTCGCCAGCAGGTTGCCGTAGACGAGGTTAGCGCCCTCGCCTCGGCCGACAAGTTCAGCATCGCGCTCGATGTCGTAGACCTGTTCGAGCGTCTGTGGAATGTACTGCTTGCGAAAGACCTCGTTGTCGACCTCGTCGTCCTTGATTTGGCCGTCGCCATCCTCGAGCACATCCGCGCCCTCACTGCGCCGCTTCCATGCTTCTTCCAGCATCTTCTGCATGCCCGGCACGTCGATGGGAGCAGCCAAGTCGGTCACAAACGTAAAGACGATACGGTCCGGCAGGACATCGATACCACGCGAGCGGAAGAAGTCGCCGACGTTGCGGATGTCCATGCGCAGGAACTCAAGGGCACGTGGGTGGTCGTGCTCAACAGATTGCGACACGTCAATCATGTAGATCTTGTGCTCGTGGTAGAGAAGGTTGTATTCGGACAAGTCAGCGTGAACAAGCCGGCATACTTGATACATGATGCGCATGTAGCCGAGCAGTTGTACGTACAGCGCCTTCCAGCGCGCTTCGATTGCTTCGGAGTCCTCAAGATTCAATGTAGAGGGAACATCGCGAAGCCGTGGTGCCGGCCATCCCTTGCGGTCGCCCAAGAAGCCCATGACCAAAACGTGGAGGCGCAGATATATGGGCTCCGGGCAAGGAATTCCAGCGGCGTGCAGACGCTTCAGATTGCGCATCTCCTTTTCTGCCCAGACCTTGACCATTGCGCGATTGTTCGATTTTGAGTATCCAGAGCGGAAGCGGAACTCGCCCGTAACGTACTTGTCGCGGTCCTTGAAGACGAGAATTGAAGTCTTGTAGACTTTGATGGCGCGGTGGATCGGAGGGGAGTCTTCATCGAGCGTCGACAGCGCGTGATAGACATTTGCCTCCTTTCCAGTCGAAATGCAGCCATGAATTGAGGATACCATGTTGCGGTTGATCATTTGCAGAAGCAGCATCCGCGTCCGTGGGTCCAGCACTTGCTCCGACGTCGCCCTATCAGATTTGTCCTTGTCCGTATTTTCCTTTCGCCCATATTTTGCCTCGTCGACCTTGATTTTACTCGCGTGCACTCTCAGCGAGCGGACTTGGTCGTCGATCGAGGATTTTGTATTTGCGCTTGGTTTTTGTGGATTCGTCTTGGGTTTTTGTGATTCGGAAATCGTGTTGTCGTGAAGTTTATGCTGTCGATTATAGACCTTGGTATGGTCGTTTGGGTTTGCGACGCCCAGCGAGTCGGCCGCAAAGTCTTCGTCGACCACTTCTTCGTCGAAAATGTCATCATAGTCCTCGTCGTCGGAATACTCGTTTTGCGGAGCGTCGTTCGCCGCATCTGCTGTTTGTGTTGATTGCAAAGAGACACCCCCTTCTTGCCGCTCGTAGCCTTGGTTGGGCATATAATCATAGGCGGGTTCGTTTGGTGCTGCCGGCGAGGCTTGGTGTGGCGAGCCCGAGGCCATGGTAAGATGGAGATTCTGGAAGCCTCTTGGGCTGAGAGTCAATTCCAGTGGGTCCGCACGGTGTCTATAACTTTCATAAGTGGACTGTTGAATATTGGCAACTGCAAAGGCGTGTCGTGTGGAATATGTTTTTGCAGCGACTGGCAAAAGTGGTGATGACACAAAATAATTCCACGGCAACTCGGTCATTCTAGAGTCCTACACTAGCCTCTTCCAGAGGGCGGTCAGCAAGCAATGTGTCCGCCATTCTGCCGTCGCGTACGTTCTTTCGCGCACTACTTTCGCGGTCTGTGTACAACAGTCACAGTTTTTGGGTAATATAACTGAGTACGTAATCACAGAGATCATGTGATCGGGAAAATGAGGGGAGAGAATGAATTGTCTTGTGTTTTTCTCTAGCCGTAATACCGAAGTTATCTAGTGAACGCCAATGAGCTCATTTCGGTCTATTTCCGTACTGTTCAGCCTGTTTCGTTACTGTTCGGGTTGTTCCAATACTGTTCGGCACATTAACTTAAAATTGGATACAGTGAATGAAATGAAACGGATACGAAGAATGAGGGCCCTGGTTTTCGATTACAACTCATTACAGGATCATGGCCTCGAGACCGATTCGTCATCAGAGCTCATCCCGCTTTGCTCGAGGGAGGTCGTAAGACACTCTACCATGGCGGCAGACATTTGCATGCATTTGCTCGACACAGCTGCAAATGACCGGCGAGTCTGTGAAAAGCCTGCCTTATCTTCCATGGCGTTGTGGGCAACGAGGCCGCAGACAAGTTAGCGAAACAGGCTGCTTACCTTGTTGTACCGAACTCCAACACAAAGAGCAATGCCCGGTTGGGAGTTCAAATCAGGGCGCAAACACGTGAATAATGGGATGCCAATATACGCAGGGCAGCACCAAAGGCCGCTCAGCTGAATCCCAACACATATACAGCCAAGTACAGGTGGAAAATCCGGAACAGGCAGTACCTTCGTACGAAAGAGTATACTCCGCGGCACTATTTCAGCTGAAGTTTGGACATAGGTACTTCAAGTCCTATCTCCACCGCTTCAGCAAGGTTGAAGGAGATACCTATCACTGTAAAGGCACCTCGAAACAATACCCTGCACACCTCCCCTCCTTAAATGCAAGCTCTACAGCGAAGCCCGCAAGCATCTCAAGGCGAGCCTCGGGCGACAAAGTCCTTCTCTGCACCTCCTCGTGGTGTCGCCTGGGAACCCTTTCTCTTGTAGAGAGCAGCCAAGCAGAGAGGCATCTCTTGAGGGCACTATCATGGTGGCCCTCACCTTGGGATCTCCCTTCACCGGAAT
>JAIFKG010004320.1:0-14374 GCA_020351975.1 Phyllosticta ampelicida
CCCTCTTTCCCCCCCCGCTCAATCCCACCGACAACCACCATGACAAACAGTTCGACTCCACCTTCACTATTCCACGATCCTCACCACCACCGCAGGCGCCTGTCGCTGCGTCACCCTCCTCAGGTCACGCCGGAACCATCCCACGTCGACATGGACTCTCACGACCATGACCACTCTCATCTGCGAACCCGACACGCTCAGGCCAGCCCCAAAGCCGACAAGCACGCAGACGCCAAAGACGACTCGATATCAATATCTTCGACCAGCCAGCAGGCTGTCGAAACTGTGCAGCCTTTCCTGGCGCAGCACATTCCAAACCAGTATAACCCTCTTGGCAACCATCCGCGACCACCCACGGCCACGGACCACTCCTCCAACACAAAGTACTGTTATAGACATAGACCTGATATAAAGTGCAGACGGCAGGCAAATGAGCCGTCTATGGAGCAGCTTCAAAAGGTAAGCGTATAAATGGATTCTCCTTTCAAATACGCTGACAGGCCACAGGAACTCGCCAGCCTCTCGCAATCCGACCAACAAGGCATCGCCCACGTTTGGTCTCTCTTTTCTGCCGCTCCGGCAAAGCACCGGCAGCTTATGCTGCAAGGCATTCTCGCCCAGTGCTGTTTTCCGCAACTCTCCTTTGTGGCCGCCTCCATCCGCGATCTGATCAAGATCGACTTTGTATCTGCTCTCCCTCCCGAACTCGCCTTTAAAATCCTCTGCTATCTCGATACCACATCTCTCTGCAAAGCCTCACAAGTCAGTCAGCGCTGGAGGCAACTTGCTGACGATGACGTCGTCTGGCACAAAATGTGCGAGCAGCACATTGATCGCAAGTGCACCAAGTGCGGCTGGGGACTTCCACTTCTCGAGGCCAAGAGATTACGGACCGAAAAAAGGCAGATGCAGCTGCGCGCCACTGGCCGGGGGTTGAACGAGTGGTCGCCGTCCATCAGCCCACTTCCCGCCGATAATGAAGCGAATAGCCCAAGCCGAGCTCCCAACGCCGCAGGTAACTTGAAGCGCCGAATTCCCGAAGAGGACGCTGGATCTTCAAAGCGCCAGTGCCTGTCTAGACCAATCCCAAATTCGCAAGATTCCTACTTTGAACCGCGCACCAAGCGTCCATGGAAGGAAGTCTACAAGGACCGTTTCAAGGTAGGCACCAACTGGAAATATGGCCGCTGCACAACAAAGATCCTTCGCGGACACACAAACGGCATAATGTGCTTACAGTTTGACGATAACATCATTGCGACTGGATCCTACGACGCTACAGTCAAGATTTGGGATACTGAGTCAGGCAAGGAAATCCGTACTTTGGCGGGCCACACCGCCGGCGTGCGCTGCCTCCAATTTGAAGAGAACCGTTTATTCAGCGCTGGACTCGACCGGAGCGTCAAGCTTTGGAACTGGAAGACCGGGGAGCTTCTACGCACCTTCTCGGGTCACAATGGCGGCATCGTGACTCTACACTTCGCAAATAATATTCTTGCAACGGGCTCCATGGATCACACCATTCGTGTGTGGAATTTTCCAGACAAAGCCACATTCAATCTCAAGGGCCACACCGATTGGGTCAATTCGGTTAGAATCGACTCTGCGTCGCGCACCCTCTTTTCGGCCTCGGACGACTGCACAGCGCGCATCTGGGATCTCGACAGCAAGCGCTGCATCAAGGTTTTCAAAGGCCATGTTGGCCAAGTTCAACAAGTCGTCCTCATGCCGCCAGAGTTTGAGCTTGACGAGGAAGAGACTGATCCGCACTCGGATGTCGAACGAGAGCCAGAAGCCGAAACTGCAGACGATGTTTTTGGCGTCGCGACTCCTCCGCACAGCAGCGCGAGCGACGAGGGCCGAGCTTTCTTTACAGACCAGCCAAATCGTCCCCAACCGCCGCGCTACATGATCACAGGGGCCCTGGATGGGACCATTCGCCTTTGGAGCGTCGTCACGGGTCGCTGCCTGCGCAAGTTCTTCGGCCACGTCGAGGGTATCTGGGCCGTTGCTGCCGACACCCTGCGCCTCGTCTCTGGCGCCGAGGACCGCATGGTCAAGGTGTGGGACCCGCGGACAGGTCAGCACGAGCGCACTTTTACCGGGCACCAAGGACCCGTCACCTGCGTCGGGCTCAGCGACTCGCGCCTCGTCTCTGCCGGCGAGGACTGTGAGGTCCGTGTCATGAGTTTTGGCTGTGGTGCCGATCACTCCCCGAGCGCGCTGCAGGAGGCCAAGGTCGAGGATGTGACTGATGTCAGCGTCGACGACAACGCACAGGCTGCCGCGCCTACTGCTGCTGCTGCTGCTGCATGATGGTAACCCTTTGTTTTCGATTGCGATGACTCCTTGGACATTTGTATTTCTTCTTGTTTTCCATGTGTTTTCCCTTGGATTTTCTTTGTAGAAAGGCGTTTCGTGATTATTTTATCTTTCTCGCTCAACCTGGTGCAGGATTGGAATCATGGCATGAATGAACGGCTAGACTGGTTGGTTTGGCATGGCACGGTCAAGGCGCGAAATGCACGGCGTCTGGTTTGAATTTCTTGTCTCCTGATAAAGTTCCATCATACCAAATACCCATTTGTTATTACTCTTCAGTTGACGGGATAATGTAAAAGACATTCTGCTCTGACAAGCGGTACTCCACTACACAGAAGCTACGCCCACTCAGTCCTTGGTACAATTTGAAGCTCAGGTGGGGACCCACCAACCCTTCCGTGGCTGCTGGCAGAAAACTTTCAAATGCCAAAGGCTCTCATCCCACTGGACCCGGAGGAGATACTGCGGCACGCCAAGGCAAAACATCAGGAGCACGACGCGGGAATGAGGAGAGACCTAAATTCTACACCATTCGATATCTGAATCGCCAGACACTGCACCCGATCCAGGACGGCATGGGAGAAGTGGAGGACGCTGATGTTCCTGAAATTCTACGAGACGATTGACTCCAGCGGGCCAAGCAAGTTCGCTCAAAGCGGGTGCGTATTCCCGACAAGGAGAGGCCGAGCCTTGTTCTCTCCACTTGTTCACAGACCCAGGAGCAGCGCCCCTTCTAGGAAGTAAGAGCTGAGAGACACGGCTCCCGGCCCCGTCGCATATCAGCCATGTACCCTGGTCTCTTATCACAAGAGCTTAGTTTCATGGCAAGGTAGGGTTGCTTGAATGCTCCCTGTGGTTATCTTGACACGAGCCAAAGGGCCCAAGTCTTTCGGCGGCAAGGCACTCGAATGCTCCCTATACGCAGACATTTCTACACTATGGATGGAATAATTACCGTGTGCTGTGCTCCTAGCAGAACAAGAGCATCTTTCGGAGCCTGAGAAGTACTCGAAGACCCCCAAGGGGGGAAGCAAGGCGCTTCTCATTCAAAATCGGTGGGGTTTGCCTGACGACGACAAGTTTGAACCCGAGGTTGAGAAGAAGGAGAAGGGAGAGAAATTTGATAAAGGCAAGAAAAGGACTGTCGAACAGATCATTTCTAAGATCCCCTTTGCTCCTCTATGGCGATGGCGAGGCAACGATGAAGGGCGAATAATTCGTGATGAGGATTCTGGATTGATACCCAAGGTGGCATACAGCAAGTAGAATGAAGTGACATTGAGAGCATCCAAGTGAATGCCTCGTACCCTATTAGATATTCAAGGTTTCAAACATGGCAATTAGCAGAAGGATACACGGGTGGGTACGGAGACCGCTCAAGTATTTTCTGCACATGTCTTGACTGACTCATCACATTTGAAAATTGTGTCAAAACTCCCGCCCCTCTCCTTGTGACAATGCACACATCACTTATCCCGTTGTCGCCCAAACTAACGTGTGGGACGCAGGTACAGTTTCCGAATGTGGATTCTTCCGCAATGTAGCGATGACAGCTTTGAACGAAAGGCTGGCGATCTCTGGGCTATGTGAGAGTACAGGTGAAGTTGGAAGACCGAAGAAGAATGCACCGTTACAACTTTGAACGCAGCACCACTATCTGGCAAGTTTATTCAATACTCCGTGGAGCGTTGGTGAGAGGTCCAGGGAGCAGAGTGGGTGAGGGAAGATAATAAACAAAATGCTCAACCAAGGCCTTGCTGCATGTGGTGCCAAGCCTACGCATGCGCTGGAGAACTCCTTGTGACCATGATTCTGGAGAGTAGGGAGCTCTCCCATCTCCTGACTGCTGGGGGCTTGAAAGTTTCCCTGGCTCCCTGGGGATTCGTCGGTAATTGAGAGGACTTGGGAAAGGAAATGCACCTTAGATAAGATGTCGTACGCAAAACTGTATTTGTACCAAAGTCAGGGGACCGTAGAGGTGTTTCTGTACATAGATATAAAGAAGTTTGGGTTAATAAATCACCAATGTCCGCCATTGGCCACATGAACACTCATGTATTTTCTCCCCTGTGCTGTATGAACACCGCAAAAAACACATCCACCCAGCCGTCCTTGTCTTACCAATCCACAGCAGTCATTCCATCCACATCAACACAAAAGCCGTTCACATTACAGAGAGAGGGGCTAACTTCCACTCATACCGGCGGCGCCTCCTCGTAATGCTGCCGCAGGGCCTGCGGCACCTCGTCTTCCGGGCCCTGGTTGGGCAGCTCGGGCGCCGTGAAACCCCCAATCCACTCATCCGACTCCTTATTCCACTCGACCTGGCCGGCCGACACGGTGCGGAGGACGTTGGCGAAAAAGTGCGACAGCTTGGGGCAGCCCTTCTCGAGGTCGCGCATGTCCGAGGCCGAGGGGAATGTTGAGTGGAGCGTCTTGCGTCGGGGATTCATGACCTAGGCGTTTTGTGAGCAATCGTGTCTGGTAGAATATGAGATATTTCTGGGCAGGAGACATACCGCGATGCTGAATTCCAGCGTCGGGTTTCCTACGATCTCGACTCTCTCGAGCTCCGGACAAACCTTGAACGCCTCCATCAGCCGCAACTTGCACGCTTCAGTCGGCTCCACCTCGACCGTGGCGCTGATCATGAGCAGGTCCTTGTGTCTGCGCAGCACCTTCTCTAAGTCGTCCAGCGTAAAGGTGTACAGCGTAGTATTCAGCGCTCGAAGCCCCTCGGGCGCATTCTCGCCCGTCAACGCGTCGACCAGCGTATGCGCCGAGCTCTTGTGAAATGCAGAGACACCCTCAACCTTGGCCTTGAACTCGTTGCCATCCTCGGAGGAGTTGGTCGGGTCCTCCGGGTCGTCGGTAATGTCGGGCGCCGCAATGTTGAAGCTGCACATAACCAAGTTCTTGTTGATGAACGTCGGCAACTCCGTCGCGGGGATGCGCCGCAGAAAATCCTCGTCTTCGTGCCGGAACGTGTAGTTGAATTGCAGAAACATGAGTTGCGAGTCGCGTGGCCGTGCCTTCAGCTTCTCGCCGACGGCTTGGAAGAAGCCGGGCCGCGCAAACACGTCGAGGAGGTGAATCGCCTTCAGGTCCTTGAGTCTGTCAAAGAAGACGAGCGCATCTTCTTGGGCTTCTGTTGTGATTCCGCATAGCAACTGGCTGTAGGCATCGAAGCTTTTGATATGCGGCAAGGCATCGGCGAGGGCGCTTAGAAAGCCTGCCGGATACCCCAGGCTGAAGAGTTCGAGCGTGAGGCTTTCTATTCCCGAGGGAAGAGCAAGAATTGGCTGGAAAGATTCGATCTCCTTGGTGTAATCGTCCAGCTTGATGTCTGAGGTCAGAGTTAAGGCCTTTAAACCCTGCGCCTCTGGAGGAAAAACGGGGAGCGCGAAGCTCTGCATGGGAATTTGCGCGCCTTGCGCTTGTGCAGGATCAACCGACCCTTCCGAGGTGGCATGGTGATCGACTTCGGTCATGGCGGATTCCTCGTGCCTCGTTCACTTGGTCAGCAGCAAACGAAAATCACCCACTTCCATCAAGACTGCAGATTAGGAATGATGAGGTTTAAAGACGGCCGTATTGCCTCCTTGACCATCCTGGCCCCTGGAATAACCTAAGCGGGGTATGACGGAGGATGATGCGGGGAGCCTTTTTCTGGACTAACGCCCCGTTGGACGTCAAGCTTGATGCGTGCGGCGGGGACCCTGTCGAGCCAGTGCGGGGAAACGAAGAGATCAGGATTCCGTCGGACTTGTGGTTTTCTGTCCACGTGGTGTACGGCTGTGCCTGAACTAGTAACCTAGAGCCGCTGCAGCCTGACGGCGTGTTCTCTGTGATTATCTAATGCTGATCAGCATTAGGGAGCTTTGTCCCGCTGTAGCAATGTGAACCGAGTCGTAATAACGGTGAAACGATTGAACAGCAGGTATCAACTGCGTCGCGTTGATTGGCGATTATGTTCCGAAAATTATAGCATTGGGTAGTCGATTTTGGTGGCCGTCTACTCATTGAGTCAAGCTCTGGTCCCGAGCTACCAATCGTTGGCAGCAGTGGTGGGCATCCGCTGCAGCCGCAACGTCAGATCGTAAACGCTTGATGCTTGGGGCGACTCGGCTCAGAGCAACTCATATTTGCCCAGCAGCTTCGCCATAGGATCTTCGGCTTGAACCTTCTTGCGCCGATACTCTTCCATCTCTTCCTCTGTGATTCCATCCCGCATCTCCTCGAACGGCCGCTTTCTGTTCCTATCACTTGTACGCTTGCCGTCACCGCCCACAGCATTAGGGACATGCTTCTCGAGAGCCTTTTCTTCCTTCCACACCTCCTCCTTTATTACCTCTTCGTCTTCGTCTACACCTATCCGCATCTTTTCCGCCTCCTCGAAAGCTTTTTTGCCTTCTTCTCCGGTGCAGTAGCTGTTCTTGACAGTCGAATGGCAACATGCGTAGCCCCATTGGAAATTTGACCACCAGCTTCCCCATACTGATGTGTGATTGTTGATGAGAATGTCTTCGGGATACTTGGATTTCGCCTTGGTGACGGGTGCTCCTTTGATGCGGCCTTTGGAGTCGTATTCGACGTATCGCTCATTCTCCAGCACAGCAGCAGTCTTGATTGGGTGGTTTTGGAGATGCTCCTGACCACCGTACTTGGCCAGCAACTCCTTCTTCTTAGCTTCGCGCTTTTTCTCGGCTTCCTCTGCCTCCTTCTTGCGAAAGTATTCGCCCGATGTAGGATTGGCTTGTAGGTGGACCCTGTTCTTGTCGCCACGCTGTTGAGACTCCCACGCTAGCTTCTGGGCCTTTTCAAACTCCGCTGCATCGCCTGATGCCCGCATGAAGCCTTCCTCGGCCACTAGTTGCGCCGTTTTGTCTGCACTCACGCCCCCATCCATCATTGTCCTGGTTTTAGGGTTGTACTCAGCTGAGTTCAAATCGAGGCTGATGAGGTATTTGGCAGTGTCTTCCCTGATGCGGAGATTCCTTGTGCTCGTGGGTTGTTTTCTTCCCATGTCAGCCTCAGCCTCATACTTGGCGTCTTCGTCACCCTCTCCCTCCTCTTCATCATCCAGCTTCGTGTCATCTCCGCCCTTGAGCTTCTTCTTCATCTCTTCAATCTCCCGGTGTTCCTCCACGACTTTCATGTACTCTTGAGGATCATATCCGTTCCAACGATCTCGCTTCGCGTCCCATCCTAGGGACACGTCTTGGACGACCTCATCTGCCTCGATATTCTTCCCAGTCCAGCGTGCGCCCGTCTTTCGGGGCCGGCTGAGGCATTCCTTGGTCTTGTGGCTCATGGAACCACAGTTCTCGCAGGCGCCTTTTCGATATTTGGTGGCGGCAGGGCCCGCCTTCTTTCCGCGATCATACCATTTCGAGTCTGTGGCCAACGAAGTTTTCTGGAGACGCTGATGCTCGAGGTAATCGTTTGCGGAGGCGGAGGAGTCTTCGGCTTCGTCTGCAATGTAGAATGGCTTTTTCGCAATGAAGCTTGGGATATACTCGTTGCGCTCATTCGATGCCGGTTCGACGGGCTTGCGAGGTTGTGCAGGCGGCATGGTGGGCTGGGATGTGGGAGATGTGTTGGATGATGATGACGGAAGTTGGTTGCGGCGAGCGACTTAGGCGGAAAGTCGAGGCGGCCCGTGCGCTTCTGTCGACTCGAAGACCCGCGTCAAGGCCGTCAGGCTCCCGAACTAACATCATTAAACGCGTCGACCAGCTTATTGCCACGCTCGCGGATTACTTGCGAAACCTTTGAAAGATCTGATCGCATGATGCTGGTGGATCTAACACCTTTTGGCAAACAAAAATCCAACCGGGCCTGGCCTTGATGGACATCTTTCGCTTTCGCCTCAATTGCGTCGATCACTACCAGGCCACTGCTACAAAATTTGACCCGCAGCTTCATCGCGGCCTTGGAATACCGTCGCAAAGAGAGCATGCCTTTCAGATCACTGTAATACGCGTTTTTGGGGCCACCGAGACTGGGCAAAAGGTATGCGCGCACATTCACGGCGCGCTTCCTTACCTTTACCTGGACTACGATGGTAGCCTGGAGCCGGACGAAGGTGCGCATTGATATTACTGCTGTCGCGACGTTCCATGTAGACTGACGAGGTGTTTTGCCAGTCGATGCGTACGTGAGCTCCCTCCGCATCTCCATCGATCATGCGCTCGCTGTATCATACCGGCGCAACGCCTACGACGGCAAAGCGCTTTTCGTGGCGCACATTTCTTTGGTCAAAGGAGTGCCGTTTTTTGGTTATCACGTCGGCTATAAATACTATCTCAAGGTGTATCTGCTCAGCCCGCTACATATGACGCGACTGGCCGATCTGCTTCAACAAGGCAACATCCTTGCCAAAGTAATGCAACCACACGAGAGCCACCTCCAATATCTCGCCCAGTGGATGTGCGACTACAACCTGTTTGGATGCGGGTACATTGACTGTGCCAAAGTAAAGTTTCGCGCCCCCGTGCCGGTATGGGAAAGTTTGAGCCAGACAACACACAGGTGGCATGACCGGTCGATACCGTCAAGCCACGTTTTGCCAGACGATGAATTCTCTCGGCAGAGTCATTGCGCGATCGAGGTTGATGTTTGTGTACAAGACATTTTGAACCGCAAAGAGATCAAAGAAAGACCCCTACACCAGGATTTCATGGAACGTTTTAGCTACCCATCCCCTAACGAGAAACTCGTGCATTCAATGGCGGGGCTGTGGAGGGACGAGACCAAAAGGAGAAAGCGTAGAATGGGCCTGGTGGATCCGTCGAGTAGTCCCTTTCCTCCGGAAGTTCTTTTTAGCATGACAGCCGACCCAAGAGATACCAGCAACGGAGGATGGATACATGAAGAAGAATTCAGAGAGACGATGACGAGATTGGTAGAGCAGGAGAAGAGCAAGGATGGAGACAGGAAAATCTCGTTTGAGAGCTTTCTCAAAAACGCGACTGGAGAACTCAATGTCCAAACTGCCATGGAGAGCGTTGAGGATTTGTATCCCATAAGGTTGGAAGAATATCAAGCAACACAGAATCCCATCCCGTATGAGCTCTTGGATGATTTTTTGCCGACGTTTGACGATAGCCTATCCGGCTTAAAGGACGACGACAGTGCGTACGACTCTGACGAAGACCAAGACCTACCACAAGACCAGACTTTTCGTAATGCAGACAATCCAAGTGGAGAATGGCAGGAAGATGACGGCGAATTTGGAAGCTTCCACCAGGATCTACTGGACGAAATCGACGACTGCCCAAAAACTTCGTCGCCATACCCCCGGCGGCCGAAGAAGAGGGCAAAATCGGCTTACAATGACTTTGACAACCTTGAAAGTGGCGATCACGTTATGCAGAGCGCCTCACCTCTGAAGTCGTCCCGGAACAAGGACGAGTGTTTGCAGCGCGTCGCTTTTGAAGACGACAGTGAGGAACCGGCAACTGTCAGGAACACCATGTCCAAACGTGCCAGCCAGGAAATATCGCTCGGCCAATCTTCCCAGAACAGTATCAAGGCACACGGAGTAAATTGGGCCAATACACTGTCGTTCCCAGTGGTCAAGAACCCAAATGACAGTGACACAGCCGTTCGCCTAAGCGAACGTAGTGGATGGTCCAATTCGCAGAAATCTCCACACACCCCGGCGGAACGCCAGGGTAATTCCGACACCAAAGAGTCTTCCGCAATCCCATGGAGCCACCTCATGTCAAGTAGAACATGTTCTAGCAGTCCAGTCGTTTCATCGCGGGCTCGCGAGCTAGCTTTTCAGCTATCGGCATCCTTTCATGGATTTACGGATTCGAAGGTGCTCTGCTATGGACAGTTACCGCCAACTGTAGACGAGGTGAACTCAACCATGATTGACCATGCTCGACCATCTGTAGTGTACCAAGACGCATACTACAGCGATGATAAAGACGTTCCAGAGAGGCCTCGAGAGTATGCTGGACGAGAGTTTAAGCTTCGTAGCATTACCGTTCCGTATCTACCTCCATTCGACCCCACCAGCAATGACCCGGCCAACTTTGGCGAAAAACCCGAAATCGTCATTAACAGGACGAAAGAAGATGCTCGGCATGAAAAGCGCCAAAAGCAATGCTCCTTGTTACACTGGGAGTTCGCCGCTTCTCCTCCGTCCTTTGAGGAGGTAGAGCAGTGGCTAAACAGTGAAGATGACAGACAGGTTCCGGTTCGGGAGATTCGAGGGGCAGGTAATAACTATCTTCGGAACCTTGGTACAAAACAAAAAAGCAACATATCCCAGATCGAAGGTCCGACTCAAAAGAATAGACACGGTTTCAAGTATTCTCAACGACGAAAATCCACCTCTGTCCAACACGAGACTCAATACATGAGTATAATGAGCCTCGAAATACATGTTAACAGTCGAGGCCACTTGTTGCCGGACCCAGCCGAAGACCAAATTTCGTGCGTTTTTTGGGTCATTCAAGCCGATGTTGATGAAATTGACGGGCCCCGAGTTGGTATCATCGCCTTGTCTAGCATGGATGGCATTGCTGCCAGGATTGCGCGCCAGGTTAATGTGCAAGTCGACTACGAAGAAGACGAGTTGGATCTGATCAATCGAGTCGTTGACATTGTGCGGCACTACGATCCCGACATCCTTACTGGGTACGAAGTCCATAACTCCTCTTGGGGCTACTTGATGGAGCGGGCACGCCTAAAGTACGAGTATGACTTTTGCGACGAGATCGCACGCACTATTTCTCATTCGCATGGCCGGTTTGGGAAGGAGGCTGACCGCTGGGGATTTACACACACATCGACCATCCGCGTCACTGGCCGGCATATGATTAATATTTGGCGGGCTATGCGGAGCGAGCTCAACCTGCTGCAATACACCATGGAAAATGTCGTGTTCCATCTCATCCATCGACGCATACCGCACTATGAACACCAAGACCTGACTCGTTGGTACACTTCGGAGAAGGCGCGCGATATGGCCAAGGTGCTCGACTACTTCCTTTCGCGGACGCAGCTTAACTTGGACATCCTCGATGCCAACGAATTAATTCCCAGAACCTCGGAGCAGGCAAGGCTGCTCGGAGTAGACTTCTTCTCTGTCTTCAGTCGTGGGTCGCAATTCAAGGTCGAGTCACTCATGTTCCGGATTGCAAAGCCTGAAAACTTCATCTTGCCTTCGCCCAGTCGGAAGCAGGTTGGTCAACAGAATGCGCTTGAGTGCCTACCTCTGGTCATGGAGCCGCAGAGCGCCTTTTACAACTCGCCAGTGTTGGTACTGGACTTTCAGAGCTTGTACCCAAGCGTCATGATTGCGTACAATTATTGCTACTCGACATGCCTGGGACGAATCGTCAGCTGGCGCGGTACCAACAAGATGGGCTTTACGGAATTCAAACGGGAGCCAAGACTGCTCGAGCTAGTACAGGATCACGTCAACATCGCACCCAACGGCATCATGTATGTGAAGCCGGAGATGCGCAAGTCGCTATTAGCGAAGATGCTGGGCGAGATTCTCGAGACAAGAGTTATGGTCAAAAGCGGGATGAAGGACGACAAGGACGACAAGACGCTGCAGCAGCTCCTGAACAACCGACAGCTCGCTCTCAAATTGATTGCCAACGTCACCTACGGCTATACATCTGCCAGCTTCTCCGGGCGCATGCCGTGCTCTGAGATTGCCGACAGCATTGTGCAGACAGGACGTGAGACGCTAGAAAAGGCGATTGCCTTGATTCACAATGAGCCGCGATGGGGTGCTGAAGTGGTCTATGGCGACACGGACTCGCTGTTTGTGCATCTCAAGGGACGGACGCGCGAAGAAGCGTTTACCATTGGCGATGAAATCGCCGCCGCCGTGACGTCGCGCAACCCACGGCCAGTCAAGCTCAAGTTTGAAAAGGTCTACCACCCGTGCGTATTGTTGGCCAAGAAGCGCTACGTGGGCTTCAAGTACGAATCACGAGGCCAAACCGAGCCCGAATTTGACGCCAAGGGTATCGAAACGGTGCGGCGCGACGGCACGCCCGCTGAGCAAAAGATTGAGGAGAAGGCACTCAAGACTCTATTTCGCTCTGCGGACCTGTCGCAAGTCAAGACCTACTTTCAGCGGCAATGCGCCAAAATCCAAGCCGGTCGCGTCTCCATTCAAGACTTTGTTTTTGCGCGCGAGGTCAAGCTCGGAACTTATAGCGAGCGCGGCGTGGGCCCTGCAGGCGCCCTCATCGCTACGCGTCGCATGCTCGCAGACCATCGGGCCGAGCCGCAGTATGGCGAGCGCGTCCCATACGTCGTGGTTACGGGAGCTCCAGGGGCGCGTTTGATTGACCGCTGCGTCGCCCCTGAGAAGCTGCTCGGGGATGACCAGCTTGAGCTCGATGCCGAATACTACATTACCAAAAACCTAATCCCGCCGCTCGAACGGATATTTAATCTCGTCGGTGCCAACGTGCGTGCGTGGTGGGACGAGATGCCTAAGGTCCAACGCATGCGTGGCGTAACTGCCGCTGCCGCTGCTGCACGTGGTGGCGGCGTTGAAGTCGCGCCGGCAGGCCCGTCCAAGAAGACGCTGGAAAACTACATGAAGTCGTCTTCTTGCCTATTGTGTCGCTCCCAGCTCCCTAAAGACCCTGAAATTCCGCTTTGTGCCTCGTGTGCTTCCTCTCCACACCTGTCCCTTGCAACCCTGCGCGTCCGCCTTGCTGCCGCTGAAAAATGTGTTGCGGATATTAGTACCATATGTCGTAGCTGCGCAGGGCTGCCTTTTGGCGAAGAGGTACGCTGCGTGTCTCGCGATTGCCCGGTGTTCTATAGCCGTGTTCGCGAGGACGCAAGGGGTCGGGCTATAAGGGCGGGTTTAGGAAGCGTCATCAGCGCGTTGGAGCAGCAGGTTGATAGGCTTATGGATATGGAGGGAGGTAGCTTGGAGTGGTGACTTGACATCGAGTCTGGAGAGAAGCAGGTTCGTATCGTTTTCATTGGCTTGCATTTTGCTGTTTGAACTGGGGCACCCGAACATATCCTTGCTTCGGGCGGCCGTTGTAACGATAAACCAAGGAGCAATCAAGCTCCCTCAATTTGTGTTCTTAACAGGGTTCTTAAGCTAACTCAAAGAGGCCGCCCTAAATGAGCTTCGAATTCTGCCCTTGCAACAATTCCTAATCCAAAGCATGGCTGCTGTCCCGATTTTCGTTTCAATTTACACCTTGCAGGCCTAGCCAGCCTCCATCTGAGCTTCGCACTTGCCACTGCAGCCGAGGAGTAGACCTCTCCAAGAAATGCAATCAGCATCATTTAAAAACCGAAATACGAGGGTGTAGGAACTTACCACCATTGGCAATGCACCTCTTGTCGAGATTGTCGAAACTAGGGGCCGCGACGGCCAAAGCAGCAAAGAGGGAGTTGAAAGCGAACTTTAGTTGCATTTTGACAAGAACTAGGGAGAATATTTGGCGGTTGAGTCTTCATTGAAGTTGATAAAAGATGCTGTTTTCCTTCAACAATACCTAAGACTGGAGCGGTCTTTATATTCCAGTGTTTTACGGGGCCGCGGTGAGTCTCTCAAACACCGAACTCGTCCCGCACTCACCATTGCTCTACCTACAGACTACAAGGCTCTGAATCATGATAAGATCCTCTGATATCGATCATGAGGAAGTAGATAAGGATCATGTCTACTCGTGGTACAAACAACGACGCCAAGCTACGACGCGCATCGCGATTTGCAAGCAAGCCTAGGTCTGATGTGCCATGGTTGTGGCCTGATTCGGCAAGTGACAAGAAGTCCTCACCACCCAAGGCCTACGATTCTGCGGTATATTTCATACTCTCGCCTGGAAAATTTGAAAGTCGTGCAACCGCTCTTGGGCTGCAAGTGACGAGACCGACACTTACGTCCTTTGACAAGACCTCTTGACTCGGTGCTCTTCAACACACAGACCAAGACTCAGGAGCGGAGGTGATATCAGATGCGTTATGAATGAATGAATCCATTTACGTCCTTTATCAGCCACAGGCTATGTAGGACGCGTTGGCCTGACGACCAACC
>JAIFKG010004329.1:0-24909 GCA_020351975.1 Phyllosticta ampelicida
ATAGAGTGGCCTTTTCTTAGTTCTAGCTTAGTCTACTCATGTTATGAATCGGTCGTTGCCAAGTCACAACAGCCCTACACATCTTGGCGCGCAGGGTGGCAGGGTCCGGGCTCGTGTTGGGCCGACTTCGGAATGAAATGCTTCCCCAGTTCCTGGCTGCATCACTTACTCATTGCCCACCTCAATTGAACTTGGTAACTTCAACTTTCACACCCAATTCCAACATGGCTCAAAACGGAGCTTCAGTGCTACCGGATCCCGCCGCTGACTTGCATTGGAGCAATTACCGAGGAGGCAGGTTTCACTACATTCAAAAAGAGCTAGCTGGAATTGACCCATTGCAGCCATTCACGAAATCTTTGCGGCCAACTCTTCAAGACACCCCGAAAGACCATGCGTCATCGAGACCAAGAGCAACCGTACACCCGAAAGATCTTTCACCTACAAACAAATAAATGAGAGCTCGAATCAGCTTGCACACCACTTTCTCGCTCATGGATGTGAGCGTGGAGATGTCGTCATGGTCTACGCCCACCGCGGGTGAGAAGCCCTACCATTCTTGAGGGCGTAGTCTAACATGGTACAGCGTCGACCTCGTCGTAGCTTACATGGGCGCCCTCAAGGCTGGCGCAACCGTCAGCGTCCTCGACCCGCAGTACCCTCCGGACCGCCAAAACATTTATCTCGAGGTCGCCAGTCCAAGGTTCCTGGTTCACATTGAGCGTGCGACCGAAGAGGCGGGCAAGATTTCGGACACTGTCAGGGACTTCATCACCAAAAACCTAAGCATCAAGGCCGAAGTTCCGGCTCTCAAGCTCCGGGACGATGGCACGCTGGCTGGTGGTGAGGTTGGTGGAAAAGACTGTTTGGAGGAACAAGAGGCTCTCAAGAGCCAATTACCAGACGTATTGGTCGGTCCCGATTCGATTCCCACCCTGAGCTTTACCAGTGGCTCCGAGGGCAGGCCTAAGGGTGTTCAAGGACGTCACTTTTCCTTGACCTACTACTTTCCTTGGATGGCGGAGCGGTTCAACCTGTCTGAAAACGATAGGTTCACGATGCTCTCAGGAATTGCTCACGATCCGATTCAGGTACGTAAAAAAATTTGCGGCTGATATAGGCAGCTAACAACAGCAGAGAGACATTTTCACTCCCCTCTTCCTCGGCGCGCAATTGCTGGTCCCCAGCCGCGATGACATTGCACATGAGCTCTTGGCCGAATGGATGCGCAACCACAAGGCCACAGTCACCCATCTGACTCCTGCCATGGGACAGATTCTGGTCGGAGGTGCGACTGCGCAATTCCCCTCTCTCCACCACTCGTTCTTCGTCGGCGACATTTTGATCAAGAGAGATGTACGCCGATTGCAAGAGCTCGCTCCCAATGTCCGCGTCGTCAATATGTACGGTACGACCGAAACTCAGCGCGCCGTATCTTACTTCGAGGTTCCAAGCAAGACGGACGATGCAGCATACCTCGACACTCTGGGTGACGTCATTCCGGCCGGCAAGGGTATGTTGGATGTTCAGCTTCTCGTCGTCGATCGCGAGAACAGGAACCGTATCTGTAATGTCGGAGAACAGGGAGAGCTCTTTACTCGCGCTGGTGGTTTGGCCGAAGGCTATCTCGGCAACGACGAGACCACGGCCAAGCTCAACGAGGCCAAGTTCATCACGAACTGGTTCGTCGACCCCAACCAGTGGACTAAGGAGGACGAGGAAAGAGTCGCTGCCGGTTCCAAGGAACCTTGGAGACAATTCTACAAGGGCCCTCGCGATCGTCTCTACAGAACTGGTGACTTGGGACGCTACACTGCCGACGGGAACGTCGAGTGTACTGGCCGTATCGACAACCAGGTCAAGATTCGGGGTTTCCGTATTGAGCTGGGTGAAATTGATACTCACCTATCCCGCCACCCGCTTGTCCGAGAAAATGTCACTCTTGTCCGCAGGAACAAGGATGAGGAGCCGACTCTGGTCAGCTACATTGTGCCCGAGATGAAGCGTTGGTACCAATGGCTGGAGGAGAGGGGCCTTGTCAAGGACGAGTCCCCCGATGAGTCCATGGTGGCCATGCTCAAGAAATTTAAGCCCCTGTCAGAAGACTGCAAGGCGCTTCTCAAGAGCAAGGTGCCATCATATGCGGTTCCAAGTGTCTTTGTGCCTCTGGTCCGCATGCCTTTGAGTAAGTCGCCCCAAATTTGTCGTAACTAAACTAACAGGCCCAGACCCCAACGGAAAAATCGACAAGCCTGCTCTCCCCTTCCCTGAGCCTACTGATCTTTTGCTTGCGGCTGGCAGGAGACCCTCGCAGGTTCAAGCCGCCATGACGCCCACACAAAAGGCACTCACCGAAATTTGGGGTTCCCTTCTTCCAAATACCTCGGCCCGTATGCTGACCCCCGACTCCAACTTTTTCGAGGAGGGGGGTCATTCGATCCTTGCACAGCAAATGTTGCTCAAGGTCCGCAGACACTGGAAGGGCATTGACGTTCCCATGAGCGTCATCTTCCAGTCGCAGACGCTCGAGGCCTTCGCTACCGAAATCGATCGTGCTCAGGACCCAGCTGGTCTCTACCTCGAAAATATGCCTGCACCTGACGAAATTACTGACGAGGCCTACTCCGCTGATGCGCGCGAGCTTGCGCAGCAGCTGCCCAAGTCCATTCCCACCGCTGAGATCGATTTCTTGCAGCCGAAGACTTTTTTCCTCACTGGTGCCACCGGTTTCCTCGGATCTTATTTGCTGTACGACCTGCTCAACCGCAAGCAACATGTGATTACCCACGTTCGTGCCAAGGACTCTGCCAGTGGTATTGACCGCATTGTCTCCACGATGCAGGCCTATGGCACATGGAACGAGGCATGGCGACCTCGGATCGAGGTCGTCACTGGCGACTTGTCAAAACCCAACCTTGGTCTCTCCTCAGAAGATTGGGAACGCGTCGTCAACAATGCCGACGCCATCATCCACAACGGTGCCCTCGTCAACTGGATGCAGCCCTACTCCTCCCTACGTGCTCCAAACGTCCTCTCCACGATGAACACAATTGCTCTTTGCACTGCTGGCAAGCCTAAGCAGTTGGGATTTGTATCGTCAACGTCGACTCTCGACTCTGACCACTACACTCGCCTGTCCAAGGAGTCTATCGCGGCGGGTGGCACTGGCGTCCAAGAGAGCGACGACCTCGAGGGTTCGCGCAAGGGTCTTGGTACGGGTTACGGTCAGAGTAAGTGGGCTTCTGAATATATCGTGAGGGAGGCAGGCAAGCGTGGTCTCCGTGGTGCCGTAATCAGGCCAGGCTATGTCACCGGCGACCCTGTCAGCGGTACCAGCATCACCGACGACTTTTTGATCCGTTTCTGGAAAGGCTGCCTGCAGTTAGGGGCGCGCCCTGATATTCCCAACACCGTCAACCAAGTGCCCGTCACACATGTCGCCCGCGTCATCATTGCATCGACACTGCACCCGCCAGTCACGCCCCTCGGCGTCGCCCAAGTCACCAGCCACCCGCGCCTCACCTTCAACCAGCTTGTCGGCGCACTCGAGGTGTACGGTTACGTCGTACCGCAAATTTCGTACGACGAGTGGCGCACGAAGATGGAAGACTACGTCGCCGACCCCGTGCCTGACCGTGAGGAGCACGCCCTCCTGCCCCTGTTCCACTTTGTCACGGGTGACCTGCCGGCCAATACGATTGCGCCGGAGCTCGATGACAGAAATGCGGCAGAGGCGCTTCGCAAGGACGCTGGCATCACCGGCGAGGACTGGAGTGCTGGTGGCAGGGTTGACGTTGACATCATCGGCAGATATCTTGCTTTCTTGGTCGAGATTGGGTTCTTGCCGCCGCCTGACAAGCATGGCGAGAGGGCGCTCCCAAAGGCCGAGTTGAGCGAGGAGAGGCGTAAGGCATTGGGACGCATCGGCGGAAGGGGTGGAAGCGCGTAGGGCTGGTCAAAGAAGAAGACACTTGCAAAGATTAGATGACTGTAAATAGACACAATCTTGATCTAACTTGTCATCAACTCGTCAATCATCCTCTACTGATCATAAATTTTAGGGCCTACTGGACAAACGCCGTGTACAGCTCCAAGTCCTTGCCTGCCTTGTACTCAACCTCTACGCCCGCACGGATGAAGAACACATAGCCCTCCTCAGCCGCAACCTCCCGCCCCTCAACAAGCAACTTACCCTCGCCCTTGGTGCAGACCACCATACCCGGGCCACCAACGGGCGCCAGCACCTCTGTCTCGCCACTTGGCACATTCGTCTTGAGCATATCAAACTCGCTCATGGGGGGCGCATACACCACCGAACAACCCTTCTTGCTCCCTTTGTACGGCGTGGCAGGGAGAATGGCCTGCTCAGCGTCGTGGGGCGTGAAAGAGAGCACCGAGCAAAACATATCGACGCTATCGCGGTCGGCGCGCGGGCAGAAGCCCGTGTTGAGCACGTTGTTGCTACGCGCCATGCACTCGATAATGTCGCCACTGAGGTACGCGTGGATGCCGTCGGCGGGTATGTAGATGCTCTGTCCAGGTACCAGACGCAAGTAGTTCATGGTGATGAGCGCGACGAGGGTGCCGTTGTCTGTCTCGCCGTACTGATCTTGCAGGCGTGGTAGCAGGGAGGGGATGTTGTTGTGCTTGCCAAAAGCTGACACGGGCAGCGTGGCGAGACCTTGCTCCGCTTGCTTGACCGTCTCATCCGATGCGGATAGCATGCTGCGCACAACATGCTTGAGCACACGATCCGTAAACTTCGACGTCGTCTTGTGGCTCTTGGGCAGGAATTGCTTCAGCGGCTCGAGCTGCATCAGCGCAGCCACGTCGTCCAGGGGCTTGAAGCCACAGAAGGCCTCAAAGTCGGACAGGGCAATGGCGATTTCGGGCTTGTGGTTCGGATCTGTGAATTGGGACGGCTCCTTTTCGTGCAGCTTGGCGGCGAGTTCCTTGTTTGGATGGAGCTGGAGTGGGAGGGCCTTTGCGATGGAGAGGACTTTGGGAAGGTAGGGGAGATTTGAGTGACCAAATTTGTTCAGCACTTGCGCGCCCAGGTAGTGCTCGGGGTTTGTGTTGATCAAGTCTTGCAGATTCTCTCCTGTCGCAAGCACGTATGATGGAAGGCTGGGATATGTGCCGAACCACCTGCGGCTGTTAGGACAGGTCAACTGAGTGGAGAAGGGCTTACATTTCGGCATAGGGCTTGCTCTCGTCAATCTGGAAATCGGTCCCTGGAGTCTTGGAGGCAATACGGGCAGCAGCAGACTGCGAGCCTTGCTTGCCCCATGGGTACTCATTGCAATAGCACTTGAGTTGAATAACAGACTGAGACATGGTGGTTGATTCGGGTTGAGAGGATTGGTATTGATTCGGGACGAGAGGACTGGTGCTTTGACTGAGAAGAGGGGATGGTCAAGGTACAGAAAGTAGAGAGTAACTGAGTAGGTAGTGTTAGATGGATGGTAGAATATTCCAAGACCGCTTCGAGGGGATCCGATTATATCGCCAGGAGCAAGCGGGCAACGTCATAGTAACGTCGGGCAATCGGCAGGGGACAGGCCGGGGAATGGCATTTGCCCATGCACATGGCATCAGATTCATCGACAACCAAAAGTCGAATCTGACGATGCTCCATGGCTGCTGTCATTCTGCGCTGCGTCCTGCCTTGGGTGGAGTTGAAAGCAGTTCGCTTCGTCGGTGGCGGGGGCGCCATTGTCTAAATCTCAACACGCACCGAAACAGCCTGCGGTCGATCAAGCCCAAATATCACAATCACGACAGTGTAACGGCATCATTGTGAAAGTGTTTGATTGACAGAATGAAAGCCGTCGAGTTTGCAGTCGTCGCGCAAAGTGACGCAACAGTGCAGGGTCCAGTCGGCGCGCAGGGGGGACTCGAGCCGTCGCGACAAGCGCCAACGGCGCCGCCATGGACCTCTTCATCCTTCAACTAAATGGAAATTTGGCTTTCCCACCGCGGCATCTCGACTCGGGCTCTGCACCTCACCACCACGACCGTCTTTGTGACATGATGCCCTGAACTGATAGGCCTTCTCTTTTACCGGCCCTCCTTGCCTGCGCACCGTCGCGCCGAGACACTATCCGCCGCCCGAGTCTACAACCTCTCTTTTAGCTTCCTCCCACGTTGCTCGAGCCTGACCACCGCCATGCATTTCGCCATTCCTCCGCGCAAAACCTTGCGCCCTCCTCCCTATGCCGCAGTCGCCAACGCTCGCTCCTCTGGTCCCATATTATCGCGTCGTAAAGCAAGGCAATTCGCCCTTTTCGCTCTCTTCGCCCTCGGTGTTTTGTATGCTCTACGGTGGCTGTTTAGCAGCTCAGGCGACAACGACTACATACCTTCCGGTACTCCGCCGGTAGTTCTCGTTACAACAATAGATGCGGAGCTGCCCGAGACTTTCAAGGAAAACATTCGGCGCAACAGGCAGACCTATGCCGATAGACACGGTATGCACGAAATTTGGCAATCTTGGGTGTAACTGACTGGTCAGGATACGCAACCTTCTTCGCCAACACCTCTGACTACAGTATTGGCGAACACCCCAAAAGCTGGGCCAAGGTCCCCTCGATTCGCCATGCCATGACCACGTACCCGCACAGCAGCTACTTCTTTTTTCTCGACGTCGACACCATCATTGTCAACAATAAGTTATCGCTGGAGCAACATGTCATGGAAAAGCGGCGGTTGGAGAGCATGATGATCGTCGAGCTGCCGGTCGTTCCGCCTGACAGCGTCATTAAGACTTTTGCGCATCTTTCTGGCGATAAAATTGATTTGGTCTTGACGCAAGACAAGGACAATTTATGCCACAACAGCATGATAATACGGCGCGGCGACTGGGCCAAGTTCTTTTTGGACGCATGGTTTGATCCACTTTACCGATCGTACAATTTTCAAAAAGCGGAAGGGCATGCGTTGGAGCACATTGTGCAGTAAGTAGAATTCGTCTCTTTACGGTGCTTCAAGGACTTACACGAGCACTCAGGTGGCACGGAACAATTCTCGCCAAACTCGCCATAGTCCCTCAGCGCACCATCAACTCGTACACGCGGGACGAGACGGGCAACAACACCGAGGGCTTGTATCAAGATGGCGACTTTACCGCCGCTTTCCCTGGATGCATTGGGGACGGGGAAATTACGTGTCCGGAGGACATGGCGCCTTGGTTTCCCAAGGTCAACACGAGGTAGTTGAGGCTGCTGGTTGTAGGATCTTTGGAGGCGTTAAGCAAATACATAGGGCGGCATGGATCAGCGTGCGGAGTTTGGCTTATGGCATCGTAACCTTGACCTTTCATTTTTTGATCCATGATCTTTAGATACCATTATATTCATTCAACGTTTATACCATTTCAACACCTGGTACTAATCGGTGTGCGGCAATGACTTTTGGTGCTCGGACCTAGGTACTCCGAAAGGCCCGGTGACTTTAAGCCTAGCAACACCGCGCCTCATCAACCAAACAAAAGACCACTCGGACAACCGTTGCATCAAAATACAATCAATCAAAGGCTCTTCTTCTTCCATGCTGCCTCCGTTAGATCCGTTAGTGCTAGAGCGAAATCCTAAATTCAAAGCACTCTACGACGATCTTTCGAAGAATAAACTGAATGCCGACGCATCCACCAGGAACACTAAGACACAAATTCAGGCTGAAAGAATAAGAGAAGTGAGTGTTCCGGGACGTTACTTTCAACCCTTACAAACATTGAGGTGACATGTACCTAACGCGTCGCAGGAGATCAAGACCAAACAAACAAACGCGGCAAAGACGCAGGTCATTGGCTCAGCACTCGACCATGTCGCCTGGAGAGATGCACATCTTCCAGAAGAAGTATGCTCACCGACGACTATTTGTGCTAGTCTAACGTTTCTAGCTGCATGAAGCCACTGTGATTGCTGCAGACCAGGTCAACGGACGCGTCTCAAACCACTACCAAGAATTTCTGGGACCAGAATTTGACTATTTCAGGGAGAACATCGAGCCGATAGCAGACCTACTGGAAGACTCTATCGTCTCAAACGCTGTTCAACTATGCCGAATCATCGATCCAGGTAACTACCATCTTCTTGCCCAAAGCAGAAGCGTTGCTCATCATCGTCAGAATTCTCAACAGACGACCCCGACTACTCCCTTTTGGACGAACCCCCTCATATTCTTGCTAGACAGCGAGAAATTGATGAGCAAAGTGCCTCACTGGGTGCATACCGCGCGCAACTGTCCGACCTAGCCGCTTCCATCATGCAGGCGCAAGCTGAGCTGATGGAGGCTGTCATAAAGGTGTTAGAGCAGACAGTCCATGGCACTTTGTCGCGGTTCCTGCGTGCCAAGGCAGAGCACTTGGCCGCGGTATCTGAGGGTCTGGAGAAGAAGCTGAGGTATTTCAAATGTCGATTTCTCGGATCCCTCATTTGCATTGCCCTGCCTTGCCCTTCCTTCCTTGCCGAAATCGACCGAAGCTCTTTGCAGAAACTGACCAACACGTCATCAGCATCGTCACACTAAGCCAGGAGCCCCCTGCTTCCCTGCAAATAGCGCTCCAAAAATACAAGGAGCACCTCTCACGCGAGAGATCTCATCTCTCGCACCGTAGAGAAATCGCGCAAGACCGGCTCGACGCTTTTGCTGAAGCTGGTCTAGGCCGCGGTAGCGGCGACTTGATGAAGCAGATTGCTCAGCGCTACGTTGAGATTGAAGACGAGATTCAAAAGGTTCGACACGAGATGGATAAGTTGGATGGTCGGTAGATCACCCTGCCTTACACTAGACCATTTGCCCTCCAGGCACCATCGCAACCGGCAGTTCTAAGAAACGGGAAGAAGATGACAGAGACGCGCCCTATACTACAGTGGAGCGCCAAATTGGCGCAAAAATGACGACCGTGAGGGGAGCAAACTTCCATAAGCGCTTTTACTCTTGCTCGCTGGAACAAATTCTAGGTAGCAAGGAAGGCATCGAAGGTGAGGGTTTTTGAGAGATGGTATTGGCCGCACCAATTTTTTTGAAACGTTTTTCCTGCTTTCTCATAATATCCGTCAGAGGCTTCGGGGCGCGGTGGTTATTGGTCTTTATCTGTTCTTGGTGTTGCATTTGATTGGTCGGCATATGATGGTGCAGGTCGTGAAGGTCTCCGCTGCGCTGACTGTTGCTCGGGTACATTTGTTAACCTCATTTTGCCTGAGGTTAGTGGTGCTTAATGGAGGCACCATCCTGTCTTTGTTCCCCGATTTGGGTTGAGAGCTCTACTCTGGCAGACAGTCTGTCGATGTTGTCAATACAGCTCCTTCTTTTCTGGAATCCATTCGAATGGCTGTTGACGAATATGAGCGGTCAAGGTGAGTGTTCTTGCCAGGCACCTGCAATGAGCGTACTCCACTCAGCGGCCCGATTAGGCGCCAGGATGCCTTCTGTCCGATCAGGCTCGACGCAACGGCGCTCCATGCTCGCCACTCGTCCCTGAAAACACTGGACGATGGAGTCACAAAAGTCATTGTTGGCGAGCAATGCCACACACTCGACGGCGTCTAGGAATTTGTGCAGCACTTGAGAGTACCTAGGAGAAGAGAGAGCGCAGTGATTGCCCTTTCCATTCAAGCGGGTAGCATTCATTGAAAAGGGACTTCAGCAGTGGATGCCTTGAATATCGAGACCCTATCATCTCAAGACTTCCAATCGAGCGTCGAGAATTTCGCTACTTCTAAAATTATCGGAAGCCCTGAAAACTGTTCCAACCATTCCAAGTCACTCCGGTCTTTGGTTGTGACGAAGTCTGGTGCGTATCTCATGTTTTCTTTTAAGTCCTTTGCCGAAACTTCAAGCCTTTTAGAATGCATGTACCAGAAACGCAACCCACAATAGACTTGGGCAACCCACAATTGACTTGGAGACTAGCATTCATGGCGTCAACAATGTTCAAGAGAGCATCAACTCATTCATGAACACTGGCGCGATAGTTGTTGAGACTCGTCGTATTCTACACCATCAATTCAGCAAAGACAAGCAAAATCCAAGGTCGGCGGAGGAGGCTATGTCAGATATATATGCGCCGTCATTTGTCTTGTATCCCCATGCATGTAACAGATGACGTATGCAAAACTCCTTTATTCTATTTCACCCTCGCTGAGACTCGAATGATCTCCATTCCCAACGTTTACTCCACCGCCTGAAATTTGCAACGCCATGCTGGTCCTCGGACTGCATTCTTTCGGCTTGTTGGCCACAGCGGCACCCTTTGCATGTCCTGACGCCGATCCAGACCCAGAGGGAAGTAGCTCTTGCAAAGCGTCACGGACCAGAGGACCAGTCAAAGATCCCCTGGCCCAAATAAATTTCTCCCCATCATTCCATTTCCAATTTCAACCATGAGGATGACGCCGATCAGTACGACTTATCGTTCAACATTTACAGTCTTAAACCTTAAGGTTGCCATGTAATGTACTGCCATCACTTCGGTCTGGTCTACTGGCACCTGGCTCAACTGTGATCGCGCCATAACGAAGGCCAGAGTTTACGCCGACATTGATGACTTTAGTGGTGTAAACGGGAAGATTGCCACCGAAATCCTTTGGATGAGTCTTCCACATCATCGGCGTTGACTCGCAGCAGGTTCCACTCTGAGCTTAGAGAGCTTCCGCTCTTCCTGGGTGTGAGATGATGTCTCGTGTTGTGTATTGTAATTGGTTTCTTTGAGTTGATTAGAGGTTTTGGGTAGTTTGGCGATAGACCTTGTCTTTGATCCGGGATGGTGTAGGAAGTCGCCTTTTGTGGGCAATGCGATCGGTCTTGAAATACTTCGTCTTGGTGACATGTTCATGTATGCTATAGTACTGACTGGAGTGGTGTCTTCGCATTTCCATTCTAGACGACTCTATCAGTGTGTCCTACAGGCTACTACCAGCTAATTTCATGACCTGGCGCAGAGTCCACCTTCTGCTCTGGCATTTCGAGCATTACTGAGTTTCTTGGGACAAGCGTCTCTGCCCAATTAGCTTCATAGGCAACACCGCCTCATTTTCGAGGATACTTCCACGTCGACTTCCTAGCTTGGAGGTACGTGCCACTCTGGATCGCCTTGTAAATGGCATAGATTCCACCAAAAGGCCAGACCTCCAGCAGCGGGTGCGTCTTCTTCTCCGCACCCACGTCGACCTTGACCTTCTCGTAGACGCTAGGCAGCGAAGTGGCGCCATACTTCTGGCGCAGTGCGTCGTACCATTGGCGGTCATAAATCTTCCAAAAGTCGTCTTCCGCATAGTACGTGTGAGCATAGAACCACTTCATTCCGCCCAGTTCGGTAAGCTTGCGCTCAAGATCTTTGTTGAGTTGGACAAAAGCGTCGTGATCCCGGGGTCCTTGTCCCCACAGTCCGACGTTCAGCATTGGTTTGAGCGTCTTTCCGTCTGTTTCGTACTCCTTAGAGTGCGGGTGGAAGGTGGGCAGCGGGTTCTGCTTCAGAGGACAGAGCCAGAGCGGCCAAATGTCGAATTTCTCGTTGGTGTAGTCGATGAACTTTTCAGCATTTGAGAATGGCACGGCCAAATCTTGCACCACATACTGCTTCGACTGGCCACTTGCATGGAGAGCCGTGTAGAGCATACGAGTATGAAGGAAGTCGTCCAGCCACCACCGTGTCGCCTTGTTGAAAGGAAACTTGAAATATTCAAAGGCGGAAGCGCCGACCCAGAAACCGCCACGATCATAACGAAACAAGTACTCGCCCAAAGGTATTGTTTCTGTGACGGGCTTTCCGCCGCTCTTGCTGATCTTTTCTTCGACATGGAGGTAGAACCAGGGGTCTGAAGGCTCGCTGAAGCACTGGATTTGCATGTTTTCCTTGACCGAGTCTGTTAGGCGACCGGTGACGATTGCGCCCTGGGTTTTTGAGAAGAGAATGCCATCGACGTATTCAAGCTCCGGGTCCTTGATGAATTGCTGACACTTTTCGACGGCCTCAGCGGTGCTAGAAGTGGGATGGTAAGTGGTTTCAACAAACTTGGCCGCCCTTTGAAGTTGGAGCTCGACCAGTGTCGTCACACCCAGACTTCCGACTGCACCTGCAGCGCCATTGAAAAGCTCTGCATTCTCATCTCTCGAGCAGCGGACAACTTCTCCGTTTGCCAAGACAATCTGAGCCCAGTTGATAGTCCGGTCAAAGTACCCGTGCCTGAACGAACTGCTTTCTCCCGCGGTTCCCGCATAGCCCCCTCTGCGAGGTCGTCAGCTTGGGGCAGTGGAGCGCTTGACGATTCACAAACCCAACGGTGATGCCTGGGAATTCCATTACGACAGGAGGGACAAGTCCATGTTTCAGGGTTGCCTCCACGAGTCGATCCATCGGAACGTTGGGCTCCACCAAGGCGGTCCTGGATTCGATATCAACCTTCAAGATGCGGTTGAGGCCGCCGAGGTCAATGACATTTAGTTTCTTAGTTGGACGTGTGCTGTTTGTGGATCCATGGCTGATGCGGAACTTCTGACCTTGGTCGTAGAAAGAGCGCACTTTTTCAGAGACTTCGGCAACGGCTCTCTCGTGGTCTTCAAGCGCCTTGGTGGAGTTTTGAGCATCTATGAGTACCCGAGTAGTCTGAGACAAAGGTCGCACTGAAGACATGGTAGGAACAGTGTTGGCACATGGCGACTGCAACGACCGTCCGGCACGATCTTCAACGAAGTCAACATTCCTGGCTCTTCTGGCAGTGAGTGAGAAGTCATACGCGCTGCTGGTCGGGTGAGGCTATGCTGAATGCCGCGCGCGACACGCACTCGCGTCAGAGCAGTCCTCATCTTGATTCGAAAGTCCGGTTGGGCTGGAAGGCGCCAACACGTGGATCAAGACGAAGGCGGTGCGGCCTAACCGAAATCGGAACCTTGCGTTGCCGAGGTTGAGCCTCTGGAAGGGTAACTCGACGATGAGCAAACCATTTTCCGCTCTGGACGGAAGAAGTGTTTTCTGGAGAGTACGACATCTTGGTACTCGGTATTTTCTGTTGCGGAATTGATTATGAAACCAATGATCTCAGCCTCCAGTTGCCTCTAAATTCAGTTGATATTTGGACAAAATAACACGGCATCGAATGCCTTCTCCCTCGATATCCTCACCCAACAAGAGCATCTCAGAATCCAAGGATCAGATTTTAAATTCCATCGGATACGATGTGCTGCTTGTTTTTATCGGCTTCTCAGCGGTGTCGAAGGGAGTAGCCAGAAACCCGATATCGTTGTTGGCTCCAAAGGTAGCGTCTGCCTTGCTGACAATAGTTGCACAACGCCACAACACGAAACTAAAGGGCGGGGTTGGTCGCTCCAATCGCAACTCAGCTTTGCTTCTCAAATATTAGTCTGCTGTATGATGATAAGCCGGGCAATTGGGGGCTGTAAGTGAGCTTCGTAACCATGTAAATAGCAAAATAGTGTGGCAACTCAAGCCGATTGACTCTCAGCATTGAGACAACGGAATTTTTGTTTCCTTGGAGTAAACCAATTGCTCGTCTCAAACTAACACTCTCCCCGGGAAAGTGTTCGCAATGTCTCTATTCATTCCGATGAAGCAGGCTGGCTTTTCCTGGCCAAAGATCGCTCTTACATCTCTTTCTTTGTTACTGCGCCTAGGCGCCGTCGATGGATCGTACTCTGCTGAAATTTTTCCTGAGGATTTCGTCCAGACCCTCTCGCGGCGATGGATTCCTGTTCCAACCGCTAGCAACTACATCACTCGAATGTTCCATGACTCTGTACTTTTTGGTAACTACCTATAAATCGAAGGCGGCACATTCGGTCAATTCGTCAATGGAACCTATGACACGGTCTTGCAGAGGGTGAAAGAAAACACGCTTTACATTAAAATGAGCACGGACTGGACCAACTCGAGTGTCGAGATCAACCCGGTATACAAGGACGACGCTGTTCCCAAATTCAACTGGCCTGGAGTCTGGCCCAAAGGCGACGATGCATTCTTTCTCTGGGCTGGCGAAGTCCCTGACGTGGCTATTGGCTTCAGCAATTTTTCTTAAAGCGCTCTGGAAATCTACGGCGGACTCAACTGAAGGTGGAACTTGGGCATATATGTAGCAGACCTAATCGCTATTTCAATTTCTAACGTACATCAGAGACCTTTTTTCGTCAGCCCTCACAGCTGCCAGTCCAAGTTCCAGTCCGAAAAGCACTGATCACATCTCCACCGGTGCGATTGTTGGAGCAGTGGTGGGCGGAGTCGTTGGGATTGCGATTCTTGCTGGCTGCGCGTTCTTCATCCTCCGGCGCCGGCATCGACAGAGTTGGAACAATTCAATACATCTCATGCAATATGAGCCTGTGGTCCCTGAGAAACATGCCAAAAATCAATTAAGCGAGCTGTCGCACCCCGAAGCAGAGATTGGGGACTCGGCAGACATCGTACACGAGCTTCCTGAGGATACACTTAAAATCGTTGGGATGGGCAGGGCGATACGCTGAGACAATGATTTAGATTGAGCAGGCTCGTGATGGCAAACAACAATAATGGCCCAACACCACGGAGTCGTTGAGATAAAGACTTATAGGAAAAGTGGACAAAAGCGACAAGACAAATCGATGTAACGATACCGTTCCAAACGATGTAATTTTCCTAGCTTGACGTAGCGCAGGCGGGGACCGTGCCGGGATCAACCACCTTGCTCGAAGTTTCCAATGCAATCGCATATCACGACACCCAACACAACAGCAGCTCGCCGCAGAGAAAATGGAGAGCTCAGAAGAGAGCCCAGCGCAACGGCAAGCACGCCTGCGCCGTGAAAAGCGACAAGCGAAGATCAACTCGCAAGGCGCGTCACGGCTAGACGCAATTACGTCGCTGAGCGGACGGCCAGCACCAGCTTCGGAAGAACGTATGTTTCTCACAACTCACTGAGCGGAATCTACAAGTCGCACAAGACGAATACAGCTAATCTCCACCAGCTTCTTCAAACCAGACCCCTAAACTATCCGCCCCACCCTCCATATCTACCTCGAGCACATCAACCACCACTGGCGGTGCCACGCCGACGCCCACCTCATCCGCCGCCGAAACCGACGACCCTCCTGAGATCGACATTAGCCAGCATTATTATGCCCCGAGCCGACCCGCACGCTCCCTGACGCCGTCCACCCCGGCGTCTGGCCAACTCACGCCAGGCACACCAGACAATGGGTTGGGTAGCGGAAACCCCAACGAGGACCCCATTGTGCGCATGATGCAGCAAATGCTGCGCGGTGGCGGTGCACCGCCGGGAACAGAAGACGCTGGCCCAGGTGGTGCGCAGGGCGACGATCCAATGCTCCAGATGATGCAGCAGATGATGGGTGGGGGCGGCATGCCTGGCATGTCCGGCGCTCCTGGAGCAGCGCAGCAAGAAGACAGCAGCAATTCGGCATTTCTGTGGCGCATCGTACACGGAATCATGTCGTTCAGCCTTGCGGTCTATATTGCGTTGGGAAGTGCGTTTGACGGGACGAAAGCTACTCGGGAACATGGTCAGTCATCTTTTGACGGAGTTGTTGAAATCGGCGGCGTCAATGTTGGACAGCGCTTGTTTTGGCTGTTTGCGACTGTTGAGGTAGTGATGCAGAGCACCCGGTTCTTTGTGGAAAAGGGAAAACTGCAACAAGGTGGTCTGATGGGCACGCTTTCAACGGTGCTGCCTGAGCCGTATGCTGGATACGTGAGAATGGCTGGGAGGTATAGTGTGATTTACACGACGGTCGTGGCAGACGCGATGGTGGTGGTCTTCGTACTTGGAGCCGCCGCATGGTGGAAGGGACTGGTAGCAAGTTGAGACGGACAAGAACGACTTATGATCAGCTGAAGTTCAAGGCAATGAAAGGTATGCGAAGCAAATAAAGATAATGACCACGCCCAAGAGTCGATTTAGGACTTGAAGATGGCCCAGTCAATGACCTTGAGATTGTTCGACTCCCTAGCCGGAGGTTCAACCTTTTGCGATTTAAGTTTTTTTTCAGTACGCCGCATATGCCGATAAACCGACAACCAAATCCCGCGCATCATCTACGCACCTTGCTCGGCCAACGTTGCGCTCGTCTGCTGCCTTGCGGCCTCTAGCAACTCCTTCTCCCTCTTAATCCTTGCATTGACCGCAAGCTGCAGCTCCCTCACGACCTTGCTCTGATCGTTCCTCTTCTTCAGCTCCTCCGCCTCCTCGAGCTCGGTCTCGGTAGGCGGGATCTCCTCCGCGCGCGTCGCCTCGGCCAGCGCAGCCCATATCTCGTCCTGCGGCTTGAACTTCATATCGATGCGTGCCGACTCGCGCTTGGCCTCGGGCTTGAACGTTATCGTCATATATGCCGCCTCGTGGTTCTCGGCCGATCGGTCCACCTTGATCGGCAGCCATGGGTTGCGGTACTTGATGCGCGGCAGAATTTCGCGGACGAATTTCCTAGAGACAAACGTGTCGCGTTAGCCGCGTTTTTGTGCCGCCGTGTTGGGGCGAGGGCGAACGAGACGGGAGAGAGGTTGTTGGTGGATAGGTGGAGGGTGTGATGTGGTGCGATGGGCGTACTTGGGGCCGCGGTGCCCATTGTCAATCTTGCGCGCAAGGCGTAGGCTTATTGATTTCACATTTTTTGGTATGGTGGCAGAGCCCGGTCCCATTCGTATCCAGAGCAGCTACATTGCGGTGGCGCGCGTGAGTTGGTTGTCTCTGCGGAGGAAGTCTTGCGGGAAGAGTGCGTACTTGCTGCAGGAGTTGGTCAGAATTGGCGCTTATAAACTGGGAGACTGGCTGTGAAACGCACCTCCTTCAACTTGAACATTCGTTGTTGAATGGTCGGCATGGTGGGCTTGTAGGTTGTCACCACCAATACGGAAAGCTTGACAATCGTTCGTCGGCCGCCGCTCAAGAATTGAGGTCGGGATTTTGAAACGCCGACTTCTTATCGCAGATCTAATCGCGTAACATTTCAATACTCTCGCCACGTAAGTTACGGCTACCAGACCAGCTTCCTTCAGCAAACAGCATGATTTGATCTTCATTTCATTCCGTCGAGGACCAACTTCCGGACGCCAGATGCAGCTCGCTAAACCGGATCCCAACATGTCATTCCGCCGTGGAGTTTCATGACAAGCAACCGTAAAATTATTTACAAATGCAAGAAGCGGAGCTTTGCTTTCCAATTCCATTCGTGGACGTAATCCTTTTGCCAAACCTAGATCAACAAGTCATCGCACATCTAACAGTCTACTGCGCAGCAGCGGGAGCTGCACCCCGTGGTGCAGCAGGAGCGGCCCTGCGGCTCCTGCGAAGATAGTTAGTTTACGTACGAAGCAGGGGAGAGGGCTGGGTACGCACATGAAGTTGCGGCTAATCATGGAAATAGCCACCATGGGAAGCCAGCTGGGCATCTTGGAGAAGGCCCAGAAAACGTAGGCAACAGGGACCTCGACTCCGAACTGGACCAAGAGACCGTTGAAAGGGTGAAAGATACCCTCGTAGGGCGCAGTTTCTTCGTACTTATTCTCGGTGTGGAGCTGGGTGATGTTCGAGGCAGTGGTGTTGACACGATTGAGAGGAATGAAGCGCACAATGGGAGCGGGCGCCGACTGGTCGGGAAGAGGAGCAGGAACCTGGATGTGGACAATTGACGGAGGACTGGCCGCCCAGGCGTTGCAAAGGATGTTCTCGGCCTCACAGTCAAGGACGGCGAGGTTGGGGGCGCTTGGCGCAGCTGCGAGCAGAGGGACGGATTTCTGCGCGTGAGGTTAGCCTAGGCCGTAGGATTGGAAGCTGGCAAGACGTACATTCCATGCCGCGGTGGTGTTTCCACAGAGGCCAAAGCACGTCTTGTTGCCGCCCGTCACGTAAATCATCCATTCCTGGGGACCCGAGGCGGATGCTGAAGCACTAGAGTTGATGGTCTGGCGCCAGTTCTCAAGCGTCAGGTTTGCAACGGCCGTCTCGGCAATCTTCGAGGCCGCAACTTCGACGGGGGTGGCAGCAGCGGGAATTGCGGTCGAGACATAGGACTGGGCCTGGTTGAACCAACCCTTGACCTTATCGATCAGAGGGACCTGATCCTCGGCGAGCGCAAGGGCGGGCAATGCCACGAGTAGAGCGGAGACGACGCGCATGGTGAGGAGAGGTGGAGGAGAAGAGGTTAGGTTAGAGGGTGAAAGAGATAAGTGAAGGCGCAGCGATGCGGTAATGGTGCAGGTAGGCGGGCGGAGAGGGCGGGCGGACCGGACCAAGACCAAGACCAGGACCGAGACCAAGAGTGGCGGAGGAGGGGGCAGGTATGCGACAACTACGAGAGATGAAAGACTGGGAGGCGGGTCTGCAGCTGGGACGTGGTCGAGGGCGAGCAGAAGATGCCAGGTTGCCGCAACGGGAACCTTGATTGTGCGCACGCGGGAAGCCTCACGGTTATCTGCACGTGCCTGGACGCAGCTTGGTACCCGGCCATGAAACGAAACCAGTACATCACCAATCCATAGAATAACACCCTACCCAGGAAACGCCGTCGCCCTCTCGACCATGGCGTCTGGACCCGTAACGCTGTTATGGCGCCTTCTGCCCAAGTTGTCGCACCCGTTCGATTGTCTCATAAGTCTTCTTGCTGCTGTGTCGGACACAAACACCCACTTTCGTTTGTCCCCGATTGCACCAATCGAAGCCCAAAATGAGGATGAACTTGGGTCTCACAGTGGCACTGTACGCCATCATTGCATCCGCCTCGCAGTTGGATAGAAGAGCTGAAGGTAGGGCTTCGTGCTGCCGCCGTCAGAGCTCCCGACGAACCGCGCTGACCATTTCCCCAGATTCTACGCCCACCTCCGCATCCTCTGCAAACGCATCTGTCCCCGCTGTCACCCTCATCAGGACCGAAATCCGGGGCCAGCTTACCACAATCGGAGTTCCTTTGCCCACAGATGCGGCATCAGCGACTTCAACCGAAAGTAGTCCGGTTCCCACTAATACCCTCGGTCTTGAGCCTATCCAAGACTTTCCACGCTGCAAGGACAAGAATCTAACGCCGTTTTGCCTTCCGACCAACAATTCGGATCTCTACTATTACGAAACCTACTACGTGACGTGGTAATCTCTTTCTTCGTCCTCCAGTTGGCTTCCAATCAACTCACATGACCAGGAACCCGATCTTCTTTCCGAAGTACGCCAACGTGACCATTCTCCTCAATTGGGCCAATGATTCGCAGAAGCAGGCATGGAGATCCCATTCGATTGACAATCGTATTGGCGCTACCTCTGTTACCATGAAGAAGGAATGGCTGCAAGGCTATACAGCCTACAACATGACCTTTTTCGCCCAGGTCTTCGACACCGACACCGACAAGACTGCCTCGTACTACGCCGGCCCTACGGTGCAGTTGATAGCTAAGCCACCGCATCACAAGTCGCCCGGACAGACATCGAAAAAGCCTGACGGCCTGGGCTTGAAGCTCGGTTTGCCCATCTCCCTTGGCTTCTTCTGTCTCATGGTATTTGGTCTGTTTTTCTACATGCGCAAGCATCGGACCATTGGATTAGGAAATGTCATGGGCCGCCGCAGAGGTTATGGTGGAGGCAAATCTCGCGGGCAGCGCATGGGATGGAGGAAAAGGGACGACATCTCTTTGCAGGAGAGCGAGCTGCTTGGCGTCGAGCGGTACACGGATGAACCGCCACCCGCTCCGAGATCGTTGAGTGACATTGCATGGAGTCGTTTGCGCAGGACCTCGGCCTCAGACACTCGCAACGTGTCCAGGGACGAGATGGAGAGCGAGCGACTTGTTGCAGCGGATGCGGATGAAGTACGGGATGACTGATTCCGGCTCAAAAGCCCTAGGGCTTCCTGTACCATTTGGTTTCAACATAAAAGAATCGTTAGGAAGACTGTGGAGAACTAATTTGGGAAATGGATCTGCGTCTAAGTTAGCACCATATTCAGCAGAATAAAGCAATCACTTGCATCAAAATAGGCTCTCGCCAAGGGGTACTCCTGAATTACCATTCTTGCCGTAGACTGTCAACTTTTCTCCATCCATATCATGATCAATGCTAGGCATTCAGAGAAGTTTTAAGTGGCCCGTGACCTGGTTGATCACACTGACGGGGCCTGGTCCAATACCGAGCACCGTCGCGCTTCCAGCGGCAATCTGTGTTCGGCCAGCGTCATGAATGACCTGGGCGCAGAGACCAAGGCTAAGAGCCTGAGCTTGCAACATCATCATCTCATCCTCACTCGTGCATTTCAAGGCGACCTTCATCTGGCCATAACGTTCCCAGCGCTTGAGAACAGGCGAGTCCGGGGCGGTTCGGAGGAAAGCTTTGTAGCAGGCGAGGGTAGCATGGCCGCATTGAGCAGCAACTTTGCCTATAACGTGTAAGTACTCAAGATCAACAGGAGAGGGGACAAATGCAAACCTTGGCCCATCTTCAAATCCGTGCGCACCACCAGGACCAGCTTGCACTCTTCGTTGCGGTCGTTGAAGGGATTCAGCTCTTGCACTTCAAAATCAGATTCAGCTTCCGAGTCTGATCTTTCTGCTGAGTCCCCATTATCCTCCTGCTTCTTATCCTTCTTTCTTGCCTCCTCTTCCATCCTGCCAGCCATAAGGCCTCTCTCAAACGCGTCTCGGCCAACCTGCTTTGAGAGCCATATGCTGCCATAGACGACGCCGCTGAGAATTCCAATGCCCCCGGTGACAAGCCACAGAGCTGGCACAGAAACGATCCTTTGTGCGTAGCTCGCCATCTCGCTGCGAGGTTGGGAACGTGGAAATCTGTTGTGGAAGGACATGGTGCAAGGCCAGCGACAAAGTCTGGCAAGACGTCAGAAGAGGTTGTGGCTGTGCGACTGGCAAGCCACAGATCGGACAACAGCGCAAAACCACCGGCCAGTGCCTCTCCGCGGAGGACATTGCAGTCGTCTCCAATCCATACCTCAGGTGCCTCTACATCCATCGCCTCCTCTCTACGACTACAGGGCGACTTCACCAACCACAGTCCGCCATGGCGCTTCGCCGCTCCCTCCAATTCGCCGCGCAACAAACTCGGGCATTCAGCACAAGCACACCTCTCTTCGCGCGCTCGACACGCAACCGGCTCGCCCATGATCACGCAAAAATCCCCGAATATCCATACGGCCAAGCATATTGGTACAAGCAATCCAACTTTGGTCTCTATGGCGGCGCACGCATCCAATTTGGCAACACAGTGTCGGAAGAGTACGAGAACAAGACGCGCCGAAAATGGCGACCCAACCTCGAGAAGCTGCGGCTCCGTTCTGCCTCGCTCGGCCGGCTCATCAAAGTCAAGTTGTCTCGCCGCGTGTTGCGCACCATCCGCAAGGTCGGCGGCCTTGATGAATACCTCCTCGGCGAAAAGGCGGAGCGCATCAAGGACTTGGGCATGGGCGGATGGGCGCTGAGGTGGCGCATCATGCAGACTGATGCTGTCAAGAAGCGGTTCGAGAAGCAAAGGAAACTGTTGGGCTTGCCGCCGAAGACCATGTACGACGAGATGAAGAACATGCAGGGCAAAACGGTCACCCCAACGGAGATGAAGAAGGAGATAGAGAAGTTCGACAAAGAGCTGGATGTAAAGGATCGCGAGGTGGAACTGGTCGACAAGGACGAAATCAAGGTGCAGAAGACGGAGGTTATGAAGACCAAAGTGGCATGAAGGCTGATGGGAGGCTCTTGGATAGCAATCGGTACAAAAAGAACAGGCACAGGCAGAGGCTTGAACTCGGTGAATCTTCCAGGGACATGATGGCCGCCGAATGAGGGCGTTGATTTTCAAACCGCGTACAAGGACAGGGGCTCAGAGAAATGTGTGTACCATAGACGGGTGATTAAATTCTACCAAAGCTCATCTCATTGCAGCATTATGTTGGCAATCCATGGTTAGTCCCGGCCTCACCGTCTGAACGACGACCCTCCGAAGAGGACTCAATGCCAAGATTAGGAATATGGAGCCCGCGGAAACGCATCCTAGGCGCTCAACCCGAAGGGAACGATTCAGACACGCGCCGCTTCAATCAGAGACCTGTCGGCTACACAGAGGAACAAAGAGCCCCAAGGTATTGCCAGCCGAACTGTCACAGCTCCTCAACTACAGCACCCGAAGAGCGCGTAGGAGGTGCTGGACACAGGTCTGTTTTTTTGGTGAAGAAGAGGGTTTGGGAATCACCGCGCGAAAATTTAAGGACACTGTATTTTGGCCCGTGCGCGGCAGAATCGATCAAGGCGGTGAGCAACGCTTGGCAGCGCTTACTGCTGTGCACCGATAACCTCGCCTCTGAGCCTCCGACGACCTCTCTACCACAACTCATCTTCGCATCCGTTCCACCAACTTCCAGCAGATTGCAGTCATGGCAGACGCCATTTCTATCGAGGAGGCGAACAAGATTCGCGTGGCTATGGGCATGAAGCCCCTCCCGGTCCCCGGACAAGAAGCGTCCTCCGGCCCCGTGTTCCAAGAGTCCAAAGGCTCCGACTCTGAAGACGAGCCCGCCAGCACCCTCGAGACGCGAACCGAAGCCAGTTATGGAAACTGGTCAAGGCATCAAGCAGAGCAGGAGGTCAAGGCCAAGGCAAACGCGCGCAAGGAGGCCATCAAGAAGGCGCGTGAGCAGGCCCAGCGCTTCGCTCACCTCGAGGGCAAGGGACTGGGAGAAGGCGAAGATGTTGATGCCAAGACGTGGCTCAAGGGCCAGAGGAAGCGTCAGAAGGAGATTGAAAAGGTGAAAAAGATGGAGCAAGAGATGGCCGAGAGAGACGCGCAAGCTCAAGCTGAGTACACTGCTGCCGACTTGGCTGGCGTCAAGGTCGGCCACGAATTGGACCAGTTTGGGGATGGCGAAGAGCACATTTTGACGCTCAAGGATGTTGCTGTCGATGACGAAGAGGCTGGGGATGAGCTCGAAGTGGTCAACCTCCGCGATGCGGAAAAGGTGAACGAACGACTCGAATCGAAGAAGAGGAAGAGGGCCTATGACCCAAACAACCTCGACGACTCTGCCCATGGCACCATACTTGCCCAGTATGATGAAGAGATTGACGGCAAGAAGAGGAAACTCTTCACGCTGGATGGTAAAGGGCGCACAAAGGAAGAAGCAGAGAGGGGCGCTGCCGCAGAGTCAACAGGTCCTACCCGATCCATCAAGATTAGCCTCGACCTCCTCAATGATGAATCTGCCCCGGCTTCGGACTACGTCAATCCATCAGAGGTTAAGGTCAAGAAGCCGAAAAAGAGAAAGGAAAAGAAGTCGAGGAAAAAGGCGGTCGACGATGACGACATATTTCCCACTCCGACAACCGACCTAGGCGCCATGGAAGTCGACCAGCCTGAAAGCAAGCCTGCACCCAAGAAGATTTCTGAGGACAATTTTGTGGACGATGAGGACCTGCAAGCACAGCTGGCGCTGCAGAGAAGGCAGGCTTTGAAAAAGCGGAAAAAGGTCAAACCTGAAGATCTCGCTCGTCAGATTCGCGAGGAGGCATCGGCCACCCCTGGTGTCGTAGAGAGCACAGAGACTCCCGAAGATGAGCCAGGTCTTGTCATTGACGAAACTACGGAATTTATTGCCAACCTCCAGGGCCCTGCAGAGCGCCCACAACGCCAGCGCAGCAAGTCGTCGCAACCCACTCCTCGTTCCGCTTCCGAGCCCGACGGAGTCGACGAGGAGGGCGATGTCGACATGGAGCAATCCTACGCTGGAGTCGAAGACGAAGCAGAGGCCCGGGCCCGGGTGGATCATAGTGAGTCTGCGGCTGCCGACCTCACCACCACGGGTTTGGAAGACGAGGAGATCGTGGAGCGAGGTGTTGGCGCTACCTTGAAGCTGCTCCGCCAGCGTGGCCAAGTCCAAGATTCAAATGGACAGCAGCTCAACGAGAACTTTATCGGCTATGCACGCTTCATCGCCGAACGCAACAAGGCTGTTGGCGAAGCTGAGCAGCGCGCGAAGCTGCAGCGTGAGCGCGACCGTCGCAGCGGACGCATGGAGCACATGTCTGCGCGGGAGCGCGAGGCGCTCGCCCAAAAGGCCAACCAAGATCGCGACCGCATCGAGTCGAAGCGCATGGCTGAAATATTTAACAAGGAGTACAAGCCCAACGTGGACCTCAAGTACGTCGACGAGCACGGCCGACACATGAACCAAAAGGAAGCGTTCAAGCACCTCAGCCACCAGTTCCACGGCAAGGGCTCGGGCAAGCAGAAGACGGAGAAGCGTCTTAAGAAGATTGAGGAGGAGAAGAAGCGCGAGGCCATGAGCAGTCTGGATTCGAGTCAGCATACCAGCATGAACACGGCCATGGACGCGACGGCCAGGAAGAACCGCGCTGCCGGTATTCGTCTCGAGTAAGGACGGTGTCGAACGATGAGCGAAGCCGCGGTGCGAGGTGAAGGACGACTTGGGCCCTGGAGGGGTTGGATGAAGGTGGCTTTTTCGCCAAGGTTAGTGTTTTTGCTCTGCGCAGACCTTATATGAACCGCAAACATATTAAATCGAACCTCTTTTTCTTAGAATCAGTCGCGCGACCTTCTTGCGTGACGCCCGCACCTCTCAGGTAAGTGCGTACACCTGCCTGCGGCCCCTTTTATTCCTCTCGTCAGAACCTGTCAGTCGCCTGCCATTGTGAAGTGCAGCTCACCCACCACTGGATGTCTACCGCTCGAAAGCTGAACGGGCGTGACGGCGGTCGTCGGCCCTGCTCTGCCCTGCCTTGCTCTGCCCTGCCTTGTTCTGCTTCGTCGTCTTCGACATGGCCCCGCCATCCTAGCAACGCAACTGGTACACGCACGGCACAGTCCCGCCAATCTGCCCTGCTGCGTCCAAGCAAACGCCTTCCAATCCGTGAGCCGTCAAATCAGAGTCCTCGACGTTCTTGCCCCGGTTCTCCAACCCCAAATT